>VMDO01028028.1:0-24553 GCA_007922755.1 Pedetes capensis
GACCACTACAGGAAAAGTTTCTATCTTAAACAGAACTGGAACCCAAGGACATATAGAGAAAAACTATTAAGTAAAAGATAGAGAAGACTTAGATGGGAAACTTAGATGGGAAGGGTGGGAGGGGGGGAAGCATAGGGGAGGGTAGGGGGTAACCTATATGAATAATGTATGGAAATGTCACAATGAAAAGCATGTCAAAATGAAACACAGTAAGATGTACATTAAAAATTTCTAATAAAAATATATAAAATACTTGTTATGAACTAGTATGAAAGTAAGAAATTATCAGTGCAAAATCTATATGAAAACAGGAATTCAGAGCAATAAGCAGACTATAATTTTTATAAAATACTTGCCACAGACAAATTTTACTTTGGCTTTGAAGGTTTCGCAAGGCACAGGAGACAGAAATTAAAACCCATATTGGCCTAAAGGGAGAGTCTAAATAGAAATTCTCCTATAAAATTGAGACTCCAGAGAGCTATGCTTGTAGAGTATTGGTGAACAAGGATCACAACTCTCCTATGCTCTTGCCCACAGGTAGCTGCAAAAAGAGTTGCCTTGGACCTGAAAAAATAACTGTTAATTCCTAAATAATTATAACCACAGGACTTCCCTTTCCCACATTTGCAGCTCAAATTCATGTTACTCAGGTGGTCCAATACCCTAGCTCCTTGCAAGCTGTGAACTTAAAGTAGTTCCTTGTGCCTAAGAGAAGGAAATGAAAATCCTCTCAGGTGGAATACATTTTTATCTTAGGCCGCAGAGAATTCCCCCAAATATTTTTTCAAAAAATTAGCTCACAATGAAGTATAACACACACAAGGAAATAAGGCACCATGAGAAAGAAGCAGCAGAAATAAAGACTCCTTAAAACTTCAGATATTAGAATTATAAAATACAGGTTATGAAACAGCTATGTTTATTATGTTTTAAAAGAAGATGGAAAATATCTGCAGGAAACAGGGAACTTAACAAATTTGAAAAAAACCTAGACAAAGCTTCTAGAAATGAAATATACAATAATAATTACAACTTAAATACTCAATGGGTATGACTGAAAGCAGATTAGAGAAACTAAAGATGACTTAATGAACTAGATAAAGAAGAAAAATTGTCCAGAATGTGTTACAGATAAGGAAATGGGCAAAAGGAAAGAGTTTAAGATGTATTACTCCTTAAACAGAATGAGAAGATTTAAAATGTATTTCATCAATTTTCCAAGAGTAGAAAGGAGACATAACGGGAAAGGAGGAGGCAGTGTTTGAAGAGTTAATTGAGAAATTTTTCATACCTGAAGAAAACCACTAGTACACAGATTTGAGAAGCTCAGAAATGCATGCAGAATAGCTTAAAGGAAATGTACATTTAGGTACATCACCATAAAATGGAGAATACCACCAACGGAAAGAGTATCTTAAAAAATTGTGGGAAGGCCAAAGAAAAATTACTTCAGAGTAGCTGAGATGGTTCTACTGACAGCTGACTGCTCAGGAGCCAAAGTGGAAACCACAAAATGAGTGACATTTCTGTGCTGGAACATTTTTGTCAACCTTGAATTTTATATTGTTAGGTGCCAATGAGTTGGGTCCAACTGATAGTGACCCTATGTACAACAGAATGAAACACTCCCCAACACTGTGCTATATCTGGCACTATGTCAGTGCTTCTCTGCTATTTATAGGGTTTTTGATGGCTGATTGTTTCAGGAGTGGGCTGCTGAGCCCTTCTCCCAATCGTACAGGACCCAGGATTCCCAGGTAGTCTCCCATCCAAGGACTAACCAGGCCTGACCCTGTTTTGCTTCTGAGATCAGATGAGATCAGAGGCCAGAGCGGTGTGCCTGAAGGCTAGAATACTGTACATAATGACAATATATTTCAAGATAAGAGTGAAATAACATTTGCAGGTGGAATTTAAGAAAACAGATTTTCTAATTTTTATTTGTAATGAAGGATTCTAATATAAGCAGTTTTGAGTTTCATGTAATCATATTATTCTTAGGAATATATCAGTAGATAAACTTATTTATATTCATCTTTGAAATGTTAAAAGCCAAACCAAGAAAAATTTAGAGAAAATTGTGTCCTGGTATTTAAAAAGTAAGTCTTAGAAATGACTTTACTTTGAACATCCCCCCAGAGCCCTCTCCCAAACATAAATTATGGGGAAAGAAATAATTGGAGATGTATTTTTAATCTGTGAGCAAGATTTGCTTAAGGGACAGCCTAGAATAGTAAGAATAGCAAACAGACCTTAAAGTTGGGTGGACTTAGACCTGATTTGGTTTTGTAATACTTGGTTTAGTAGTCTTGGGTAGGTGACTTAACCCTTCTGTTTTTCTTTTCCTTTTTCCTTCCTTCCTCAGTTGTTTCCTTCTTTCTTTCCCTTTTCTTTCTTTTCCTTCCTTCCCTTCCTTTCCCTCCTCTTCCCTTTTCTTCTTTCCTTTTGTCTTTTTTTTTTTTTTTTTTTTTTTTTTTTTTTTTTTTTTTTTTTTTTTTTTTTTTTTTTTTTTTTTTTTTTTTTTTTTTTTTTTTTTTTTTTTTTTTTTTTTTTTTTTTTTTTTTTTTTTTTTTGCAGTATTGGGTTTGAACCCAGGGCCTCGCGCCTGCATGCTCTGCAAGTGCTGGACCACTGAGCTGCACCCCAGCCCTTTTTTTTGTTTTTACTTTTTGAGACAGGGTCTTGCTAAGTGACGCAGACTGCCTCTGGTCTCGAACTTGTGATCCTCTTGCCTCCACCTCCCGAGCCACTGGGATTACAGGCGTGCACCACCTTGCCAGGCTCTTTTGTCTTTTTCTTATAGCGAGTGTAGTCTTATAGCCTAGGCTGGCCTCAGACTCTTAATCCTCTTGCCTCAGCCTCACCAGTGCTGGGATTGTAAATATGTGTCAGCACAACCAGTTTAAACATTTTTTTTGAAGGCAAGAATGTGGGGCGTTCTCCTCACCGGTCCAGCCCAGATGTTTGGGCATAAGGTGCGACCTCACACACAGATAACTAAACACAACTCACTTGAGACCCTTGGGTGAGGAGCGCGGATGCCTGGGGCCCTTGGGAATACCACAAGAGGGGAGGAAGAAAAAGCCTGAGATGCTTTTGCCCCTGAGATGCTTTTGCCTTGCAGGGACCGAAAGCTCTTTATTGTCTCTCTGTCTTTACAAGGGCCAAGAGGAACCCAAAGTATACAGTTTACAAGTGCTATGGTTCTTATGCTGCCTCAAGGGCAGCGGTAACTCTTTTGCTTCTGGTGCTGGGATGGGAGACTGTCCTCAGCTGCTGAGCCGAGGTGCTGAGTCAAGGGACTGTTTTCACCTTGATTGTAGATCTTCCTCCTTGAGAGCGCTGTCTAGTTGTCCATGGTCCAATGCTGGAGAGAGTTCTTGTCACCTTGATGGTAGAGTTCAGAAAGAGTCCTTTCCTTTTCGATGGTCCATAGCAGAGAGATGTTGTCATCCTGATGATTGAATCCAGAGAGAGTTGTCGTCATCTTGCTGATGGTCCCTAGCAGAGAGAGAGAGAAAGAGAGAGGGAGAGAGAGAGAGAGAGAGAGAGAGAGAGAGAGAGAGAGAGAGAGAGAGAGAGCTGCTGCAATGCAGCTCTTTTTATAGGTGGCTGGATCCAATCAGCTTTGCGTCCTTTGTTTTCCAATTGTCCCATCAGGTTTTGGGGATTTGTGAAGGTTTTTGGAAGTGTCCAGTCATGTTACTTTTACTTTCCCTAGATTTCTAATGTACAAATCAGATCTTCAAAAGCTGTTTTCCCAGTTTTGGGTTTTTTTTTTTTTTTGGGTTTTGCCAATTTCCTCCTAATTTCTCCTTACACAAAAAATGTCAGAATATGGCTTAAGTTGTTGATTTACTGCTTCATTATGTGTAAAATAGGCTGTGTATGTTGCCTACAGGTGAGGTAGCCTCATATTCTTCATGGTACTTATGAGAGAGGCATTTGGTAAGAGGGTAAGTGGAAATCAGTGAATTTTTTTAGAAAATTAAAATGATTTCCAGCTTTCAGCATGCCTACTCTTCTGTTTCTTGAGGTTAAAATTCATGACGACAGTTAATTTGTGGTAAACCTGAATTCTTAAGGAATGTTGTTAAGAAAGTTAAGATTTATACTTTTGTTTTCAGAAATTGAATTCATTGTCCTTCAATAATTCAGTGTAACAGATATCAGAGCGCTTAAAGGAATTGAGCACTATTTGAGAATACTGATTTCTATAAAATAATTTATAGGCCTAAATTTTTCTTTTTGTTTATAGGCCAGACATAAAATAGAATGTTTTTCCCCTTAGGTAGTATGACTTTATTAGTAATTTTTTTAGTTAGTGTACAAATTAATGAGTTTCATTATGACATTTCCACACGTGTATAATTGTACATTGAAAAAATAATGTTTTATAACGTACAATTACTTGTATATCTTGCAAATTATTTTCTGGTTTTTCTTAACTATATAGAGTTGATTGGTTTCTTTTTTTTTTTTTTCCTTATTAAATCCTGGTGTGAACCCAGGGTCTCACACTGGCTAGGCAAATACTCTACCTCTGAGCCATACCATCATCCCCTTTCTTAGATTTTGAGACAGAGTCTTGCTAAATTATTCAAGCTGCTTTGGTCCCCAACTTGCTCTCCTGCTTTACCCTCTCAGGTCACTGAGATTACAGACATGAGCCATACTACACTCGTCATTATCATAGAAAAATTAAAAAATAAGACAATTCATAGGTCTTTATTTTTGGACCTTGACATCATTTTAGAATATTGGTTTATAGGAATATGTATTTGTAGCTTTTGAGTTAGTAGCTTTTGAGTTATTTGCATTATAGAGATACCAAAAACAAATTAGGCATTTATTGTCTTTCAAGAAGTTCTAGTACTTTAATCAAATATTTTGAAAGTGATTTGGGTAAAAATAGTGACACATCTTTATCCAACACACACATACACAAATTCTTCTTATGAAATATCATAAGTGTTTTAATTTTCTTCATTTACTGTAGACACTTAGGTGCTACAGAACTTGAGCAGCAGCAAATTTTTATGTAGTTAGATCATGTGATATTAGTATTCATGCAGTGCTGCTTTTTATCTTAGAGGTAATCCCTTATAATCACAAACTTGAAAGAACATTAAGATTATACTTTCTAAATTGATATATTTTGCATTAGTAAAAATACATAGGATTAGAAAAGATACTGTATAAAACTCATGTAGATTTTTCTTGTTTACATTTGGCTTTGTATTTCATATTTTGAGCTTTGGTTGTTTATATACCACAGGCTGGTAATTTCTTTTTAACTAATGTAATATTTATAAAATTGTAGGTTAAATTTGAGCCTCTTTTAATTTTTATGTTTTCTAATCTTTTATATTTTGAAAATGATATTTTTTCATCTTATCAAACTTTTGTTTATCAAAGTGAGTCCTCATAGGAGTAGAAATTACTACTATTAAGTAGGATTTATTCATGTATCTCTTCAGTGCTGTAGTTTGACTTTTGTGAAAAACTAACAGGATTTTTAGGTGAAATTGTATCTTCACATTCTTTTTTTTTTTTTTTTTTTTTTTTTTTTTTTTTTTTTTTTTTTTTTTTTTTTTTTTTTTTTTTTTCACTGGTGTTGAACCCAGGGCCTCGCTCCTGCATGCTCTGCAAGTGCTGGACCACTGAGCTGCACCTCAGTTCATTTTTTTACTTTTTGAGACAGGGTCTCACTAAGTTACGCAGGCTGCCTCTGGTCTCGAACTTGCGATCTTCCCGCCTCCGCCTCCCGAGCTGCTGGGATTACAGGCGTGCGCCACCATGTCTGGCTATCTTCACATTCTTTAACACTATTAAGGAAATGGACAGGTTAAACAAAATTAACCATAAAAAAAAAACAATAAAAAAATTCACTGTTTGTTTGCTTTTTTTGTTTATTGAAACAAGGTCTCACTGTATAGCCAAGGCTGGCTTAGAACTTGCTACATAGCCCAGGCTGGCCTCAAATTCCTTGAATTTGGGGAAGGCTTCTTACCTCAGCCTATTAAGTATTGGGCTTACAGGCCCATGCCCCCCCTCTCAGTTTATAAATTGGCTTTTATAATTAGTTGTGATTTCATATATATATATAAAATCAACGTAACAGGTTTTACTAGGTTATTTTTGTGGTACTCTGCAGAGAAAGCATTCCATTTTAGACATCCTAAATAACATGCTGCCTGCAGTGGTAGCCCTGTGGCATCTGATCCCATCAGATCTCGGAAGCTAAGCAGGGTCAGGCCTGGTTAGTACTTGGATGGGAGACCGCCTGGGAACACCAAGTGCTGCAGGCTTGGGAGAAAGACCTGGCAACCCACTCCCAGAAGTCAATCTGCCATTGAAAACCCTATGAACAACAGAGAAGCACTGACAATAGTGTTTCGCTTGTTGTACACAGGATCCCTATGAGTCAGATACTGACTTGATGGCACCTAACAACAACAACAACAACAAATAACATGCTGGGAGAAGGACCCAGCAACCTACTCCCAAAAAATCAGTCCTCCATTGAAAATCCTATGAATAGCAGAGCAGCACGGACAATAGTGTTTCGCCTATTGTACAAAATAGTGTTTTGCCTGTTGTACGTAGGGTTGCTCTGAGTCAGATACCTACTCGAGGGCACCCAACAACAACAAGAAATAATATGCTAAACTTTTAGCAGAAAAATAAGTGTTTTCTCTTTACTGGCTTAGCAATGTGGGTTATAGTATAGATGTCAGTGGAAAACTTTCACTAGAAAGGTTGTAGGTTTTTTTGTCTTTAACAGTTATCATCAAACAGTCTATAAAGAAATGATTTAGAAATCATTACAACATTGATGGAATCGAAAAATTTGAAAATAAATCTTTTATAATTTAGTTTATTATATTTTTAAAATTTCAGTATATGAAGATCCTAGAGAATTGTTGATGCAATAATGTCATTGTAGTTATTTAGAAGTGATTAGTTTTCATGTGTTTTAAGTCTGTAGGAGTGAAATGACAGGACATCTGCGACAGGTAAGTAATGTAGCAAAATTTGATAATTCATTGAGTCTTGCTCAAGTGTCTATAGGGGTTTGTTATTCTCTTTTCACTTCGTTTGTATATGTTTATGAAATATAATAAAAATCAGTGAGTGCTTACCAAGGGGCTAGAGGAGAAGCAGTAAGAAGTTATTGGTATGCCTTCTGTTTGAGATGATAAAAGTTCTGAAAATGTTTAATGGTGGTGATGGTACAAAATTATGAATGCACCTGAGACCACTGATTTGCACAACTAAAAATGGTTAAAATGGTAATCTTTATGTCATATAATAAATCAATAGAAATCAAGTCACTACTAGCAATCTCCAAGAACTACCATATTTTAGGGAAACCTTTGAGGACATGGTAGTAAGTGGGAAGAAAAAGAAAAGGAAGGAGGAAAATCAACAGGGTGCTGGGTGTTGCTGAGCTGGTAGCTCTTGCAGGGAAGCATTCAGGCCTTTGGAGCTGGGAGCTGATAAACTAGCACTTCGTGTGTGTTTGCAGCACCTTTTCTTTTCTTCTTCCTTCCCCCTCACCTTTTGTTTTTAAATTAACTTTTTCCTTCAGTTTTGACAGGAAGAAGGAAAACCACTCATGTCACTACTCTCTTAAGTGGGGTTAAGTTCTAGAGTAGTGTTCTTCTAATTGCAGATTAGTGGTTTGTGAGATCAGTTTGCTAGGCTCTTGTCAGTATTTGATAGTTAGAAAATATCAATTGCTTTATGCACAGCAAATATAAATGTGGTTATTGTGAGATTTTTGTTTCAGATATGTAACATGTATGGGTTTGTTATATAACATGTATTCATTAGAGTGGAGTATTTCTTTTTTTTTAAACTGTGGTATGGAGGATATTGGTGGCCCTGGAGTGATTAGAAAGCAAATGTCAGAATTTGTGCAAAGGGCCTTGGACAGTAACTGAGCATTTCACTCTATTTTTGAACATTAATCAGGCAATTAGAGTTGACGAGGAAGATCTGACAAGGCTATTCTATCAGCATATGATGAATAAAACATGTACAAAATGAGATGAGTAGGTGGGATAGTGGCTTGGAGATGCTGGTCTCATTTTTGGGTCTTTCTCTCAGTGAGAAGCCTGCAGCTGGAGCAGTGTGGCATCGGATCCCATCAGATCTCAGAAATTAAGCAGGGTTGGGCCTGGTTAGTACTCGGATGAGAGATCCCCCATGGGAACACCAGATACAGAAGGCTTGGGAGAAGGACTCGGCAACCCACTCCCCCAAATCAATCCTCCATTGAAAACTCTATGAACAGCAGAGAAGCACTGACAATAGTGTTTTGCCTGTTGTACGTAGGGTTGCTATTAGTCAGATACCAACTCCACAGCACCTAACAAGAACAATCAGTGAGAAATATGTATTAATTGGTAATTACTTATAATCTTTCTTTAAGTGGATCCTTCTTGTATTCTGTTTGTTTGTAGAACCTGAACATGGTAAATGCTCACAGATTTTTTTTCCCCTTCAATACTAGGGGATTGAACCAAGGGCCTTGTGCATGCTAGTCAGTCACTCTACTACTAAGCTGCATCCCCACCCCATTTTGTATTTTTTATTTTGAGACAGTATCTGCTAAGCTGCACAGGCTGTCTCTGGCCTTGAACTTGTAATACCCCTGTGTCAGCCTCCCACATAGTTGGGATTACAGGCATACAGCACTATGCCCACGTGCCTCATTGGATTTCAAATAAAATGAAGTGATTTATATAAATGTCTGGAATTTTATGTCCAGCAAGTGCTTATTGTTATTAATGTCAGAACCTTCTTTCTTTGTCTCTTAGTCTTCCAAAGTCTGTACTAGTAAATACATCTTTTGCTTTAGTTAACCCTGTGAAGCATTGACCCTATGAAGTTTAAAACCCTATGAAGCAGAGAAGCATTGACATACTGCCGGGCATGGCACAGTATCACAGAGTGTTTCATTCTGTTGTACATAGAGTCACTATGAGTCCGAATCAACTTGTGGCTCCTAAAAACAATTCTTCCCAAGTCTGTAGTAGTAAATGTATCTTTTGCTTTAGTTTGAGGATTCATAGGAGTATTCTTTTTGTGGTGGTCAGGAACATACATTCAGGGATTAAGAAATAATATTTACTTATAGAACAAAAACAAATAATCTTCTCTGTATTCCACAAGTACTTCATTTCCTAAAATGTTGTATGGACAATGAATGAATTATTAGTCCTGTCATTTAACAGGTCATTTAACACTGAACCATTTATAAATTGTGCCTTTATGTTTAAGATGATTCTTTTCAACTTTGATATTTTATGACATTAAAAATGTATGGAATATGTTTGATGGATAAACATATCTTTTAAACTGATGAATTTTTTTTTAAAGACTGAGTTTGTGGATTTGATAAGTCTCTGACAGGAGGTCTTTAACATTTTTTCCCTCCAAACAAATCTCTTGGCCTACAATAACTCCCAAGTCCCATAACCCTTCCAATGTTGTCCTCTGGTAAATAGGTTTCAAAAAAGTGACACTTTTCTTGTGATTGACTTAAATCAGGCAAGTACTGTAGTTGAGTAAAGACTTCATCTTATTTTATTCATTTGGTATGAATAAAATGTTAGATTCTTTTTTTAAAAAATAATGCATGATTTTCTCTCTCAGTGTTCAGAATGTCTTTGTGTAATAAGTTTTCATTAGTTGGAAGGTTTTTTGTTTGTTTGTTTGTTTGTTTTGTTTGTTTGTTTTGTGGCACTGGGGTTTGAACTCAGGGCCTTGTGCTTGCATGCTTTGCAAGTACCTGACCACTGAGCTGCACCCTCAGCCCATTTTTTTGTACTTTTTGAGACAGGGTCTCATTAAGTTACGCAAACTGCCTCTGGTCTTGAAATTGCAATCCTCCTGCCTTTGCCTCCCGAGCCGCAGGGATTACAGGCATGCACCACTGCACCCAGTATCAGTTGAAAGTTTTTATGTTCTGCTATGCTGAAGTGTCACTTGAAGTGGTATGTCTTTTTTTTTTTTTCCTCTAGTATTGTGGGCAGCTCAGTTGATAGAGTGCCACTCTGTAGTCTCTGAGGTCCCCAGTATGATTCCCAGCACCGCAAAAATGGGAGAAAGATGTGGCAATCCAATCCCTAGGCAACCTCAAAACAATCAGCCATTGAAAACCTTGAGTCTCGCTATGAGCTGTACATGAGTCAATGGCACCTAACAACAACAGTGTTGAAGTGTCACAGGAAGTGGTGTATCCTCTTTGTTTCTCTAGTATTGGGGTGCAAGTATTCCACCACTCAGCTGCACACCCAGCCCCTTTTTCATTTTGAGATAGAGAATGATCTTTCTTCCTCAGCCTGAGTTGCTGGAATATACGTGTGTATCATGGTGCCTGGTGATACCTTCTTTCTTAAATGACACTTAAAAACAGAGTCAGTCAAGATTCATCTAGAAAATAGTGACAATAATAGGTCATTCAGCAGTGGAAAGTTAATCCAGGAAGTAGTTCCACAGGTAGTGGAATTGCTCAGGAGCCACATGGGACTGCGAGATAACCCAGATGTTAGCCATAGAATCCCTCCTCTATGCTACCCTTGGGCCTGGAGGGAACATGAGAAAAGGTGATCTTACCAGAATTCAGAAGCCAGGGCTGTGTGGGGAAACTAGCCATAGGAGGGTTTTGTGGTAGAAGGTAGGGCATCAGAGTAGTCTGTGGGGAACTGGAGTTAGGGAAGACATAGCTTGTGGTAAGGTTTGTTACAGGAAATTGGGAGAAAGGAAGAGAAGTACTGCCTTCTCCTTTCTGCTTTCTAGTTACCCATCAATACCTTCCCACTGGCCATATCTTTGCCAGAGGGCAAGGGTGCCTGTGATACTGAGCAGCACAGAGTAAGGCTGGGGAGTGGATCTGAAAGCAGTTTAGTTGACCAGTTCAACAAATATGTTGACAGTGTATCATATTAATCAGTAGTAGCCCTCTGTGCATGTGTAATACCAGCTATTTGGGAGACTTTGGAAGGGGGACACTTTATATTTTTAAACAATGAAAAGAAATAATCATCTAAAAAACAGTATTAATCTTATCATTTACTTCAGTTCAAACATTTACTGAGTGGCACTATAATACGACGTAAATAAGCTATCAAGATGATAATAGTTGGTTTTGCTTTACTCAAATTCTACTGAAAGACAATCTTAAGATAATATTAATAGAATATGTGGTTAAGATAAGATTAATAGTTAGAGATGAGCCCGTGTTTTTGAAGCAGTTCATGGGAGGAGCAGTTAACCCACTTTTGTAGTTTGTGGAATCCTTTCGGCAGGTTAGGTAACTTGAGCTAGGCTTTGAAGGATTGGTCAGACGTGGTAAAGATAGGGAAAGGGACATGGCTGGGACATGGCTGGGACAAGGAAAATTGTGAGTGAAGGCATAAAAGTGTGAGACAGTTTAAAGTATGTGTACAAAACTTGAATCTGGTCACTGTTGCTGGAGCATCAGGTTTTTGGTATACAGGACCATAAAATGGAACTAGAGAGCCAGTGAGAGGTCAGGTTATTTTTATTCTTATGCCGACAGCTATTTGAAAGAGTAGTGAAATGGCCTGATCAACTTTATTTTGTTTGTACTTTTCCAGTGTGGAAGATAAGTTCACAAGAGTGCTGTGCTGCAGGTAGAACTATCAGGATATTCTTAAAATTGTCTAGGCAGTAGAGGAGTGATGTCTATAAACTCTCAATGGTGTCTTTTTATGTCTTAAATTATTCATTATATTTAAGAGCCTTCTGGTGCCATTCTATCGGTTCATTCTCTACTTCACACATTCTTCTTTTAGGTATTTGAAAATGTAACTTTAAAGCAAAGAGTAGACAAATGATATATTGATTTCAAGTTGCGTATGCCTCCTTGGATATTCTGATACTTTGAAAAATCACTGTTATAGTCCTAGAAACAGGAGTGAGTCACAAACTTCTCTATAAGCAGGAATGCAAACCACTAATCATGATTTGGTATTTTTTAGTCTAGAGCATTGGAAGGGTGCTTTGTTTTCCTGGAGCCAGGTGACTACTATGCTACTGAAGTATGATAGAATCAGTAATTTCAGAGGAACTTGAGAAAAATTTCCTGTATTTCCTAAAGTAGATTGTGATATTGAAGAGTGACAGATTTGCAGTGTGACATTTAAGGCTGGTAAATATATCTTTTAAAATACCAAAATCCTGCATTTGAATAAGATCCATTTAACAAATTGATTTTAATGTATACTCTCTAATTTGTTCTGATAATACATGAGATAGGTGATATTAGTTTGTCCCTCCTTCCTTCCTTCCTTCCCTCCCTCCCTCCCTTTCTCCGTCCCTCCTTTCCTTCAGGTTTCGTTTCCTTCCTTCCTTCCTTCCTTCCTTCCTTCCTTCCTTCCTTCCTTCCTTCCTATTGAAATCTAGGATGTCTTAAACACTAGTGGGAAGTGTGCTATATTACAGATGAGCAAGGCATAATTTTTTTCTTCAACAGTCTATAATCTAATGAAGGTTGGCATATTAAGTCATGATACAAAGAGGCCTAAAAAATGAATGTAAACACTATATTAGGAATTTAAAGAAGTTTATTATTTTGCTGTGCCTAAGACATACTTTTCCCCCCACATTTTAACATTTTTTAAATTGGTGAACATCTTAGAGTTTAGGATCTTGGATTTGAGACCCCCTGCTTGTCTGTCAGTTTGTACTGTGGGGCCTTGTGTGTTGCTGTGATGCTGATGGCACTGGTATTTCAGATACAAGCAGGGCCACCCATGGGCAACAAGTTTCACCTGAGCTTCCATACTAAGACAGACTAGGGAGAAGGACCTGGTAGCCCACTTCTAAGATAATTAGCTATTGAAAAATCCTATGAATAAGGGAGAAACACAGTCATATGATGCTGGAAAATAAGCCCCCCAGGTTGGGAGGCACTCAAAACAAGTTAGAACAAGACCAGATGCTAATTGTGCTTATGTTCAGGTTCAAGCTGAAAATGAAGAAGATTAGAACAAATGTACAAGGACCAAAATATGACCTTGAGTATATCTCACCTGAGTTCAGAGGCTATCTGAAGAACAGATTTGATGTATTAGACACTAATGAGCAAAGACCAGACTAGTTGGGGCACGACATCAAAGACCTTTTTCATGAGGAAAGCAAGAGGCTATTAAAAAGAGGGGAAAGAAAGACCCAATTATATGTCAAAAGACACTCTAAAACTTGCCCTTGAAAATCTAGCAGCTAAAGTAAAATGAAGACCTGATGAATTTAAGGTACGAAGCAGAAGATTTCAAAGGGCAGCTCAAGAAGACAAAATCAAATATTATGACAAGTACGAAGAGTTGGAGATAGAAAACCAAAAAGAACCTGCTGTTTTTCTCAAGCTTAAATAGTGAAAGAAAAATTCAAGCTGATAATGGCAACAGTGAAAGATTTTACAGGGCAAATATTAAATGACACAGGAAACATCAACAGAAGGGAAGGAATGCACAGAGTTAGTGTTAAGTAGTGTTTTGTTCTATTGTACATAGGGTCACCTTAAGTCAGACCTTATTTGATGCCATGTAAAAAACAACAACATGTTTTGAGAACAATAAAGGCCTACTGGTCCTGGAGGATGAGGAATTTTGTGATGTGGAGAAGACTCTAAGAAAAAGCACCCATGAATGAAAGCTATGGTGTAGTAAAAGAATGATAAGTACTTTGGAGAGATTGACATTCAGGGCTCAAGAATGACCTAAGATGAGATGGCATAAAGTAGATGGGTTCAGTCACTTTCGTGGGAAACACTGAAGATGAAGTTATAGAGAAGTGGAATATTATTTTATAACGAGTGGGAAGCCACTAAAAGGGTTGTGAGAAGGGGAGAGTATGGTATGTTTTTAGACTTTGAATCTCTTGATCTGTATTTGCATAGTAAGATGCTATATTGGAGAGAAGAGGAATTGAAAGAAGTGAAATAATGCTATTTTGAAGTAGTGGCTTTAGTTATTGAAAAGAAAAAAAATGTTTTGGAGGTAGAGCTGACAGAAATTATATTACTGAATTATGGATGTGAGGTGAGTGGTAACAAGGTAGAGATATCAGAGTTACTAACATGAATGATTAGGATTGTACCATATTGTTAGATGAAACCAGGCATGCTGGAGTAGGATGATGAATTTGATCTTTGTGGATGATCTGTTTCCTTCTGACATGCATTTATCAGAAAGTAGAGATTCAAGTCTTGAGGTCAGAAGAATCTTCTGGACTGATGACCAAGATATAGGTGGTATCTATACATTAAGTTATAATTGAATGGGTTTTAAGGGATGAGATTTTTAAAGAGAATAGAGTATTAGAGGAACAGTGAGAACTATATTTTCAACACCCTTTTTGAGGTATAATTTCCTATATCAAGACAATCCACATGTTTAAAAACCTACAGTTCAGTGGCTGTCATATTCAGAGAGTTGTGCAACCACATTTTCATTCCTCCTCTAATAAACTTTGCACTATAATTTTCCATAGGAAGGCCTGCAGTTGTACCATTGCGGTGTCTGATCCCGTCAGATCTCAGAAGCTAAGCAGGGTTGGGCCTGGTTAGTAGTTAGATGGGAGACCACCTGGGAACACCAGCTGCAGTAGGCTTGAGAGAAGGACCTGGCAACCCATTCTCGAAAAACAATGAGCCACTGAAAGCCCTATGAATAGCAGAGAAGCACTGACAATAGTGTTTTGTCTGTTGTAGGTAGGTTCTCTATGAGTCGGATACTGACTCGACAGCACCTAACAACAACGATTTTCCATTTATGTAAAAAACACATTGGAATTTCGATGGGGATTACATTGAATCTGTATATCACATTGGGTAATATTAACATCTTTTTATCATTTTATTTATAACTGGAGGTGGTTTTGCTATTTTCCATTTTTGGATGCCATTTGTGTGTGTGTGTGTGTGTGTGTGTGTGTGTGTGTGTGTGTGCGTGTGTAATTGTTCTATGTAGAACAGCAGGAGTAAAAGCAAGGGTAAAAATGGGCATCCTAGTCTTTTTCTTGATCTTCGAAGGAAAGCTTTCAGTCTTCCACCATATGTATGCTGTTAACTGTGGTTTTTTTCATAAGTGCCCTTTTAATATCTTTTTCATACTGAATGTGTTTCCTTAAATTTCTAGTTTTTTAAGTGTTTTTTTCTCCCTACTTTAATAACAAAAGGATGTTTGGATATTGTCTCATATATTTTCTGTACCAATTGATATGATTATTTTTTTCTTCTATTAATATGTCTTATGCTGATTTTCTTACATTGAACCACCCTTGACCTTCTGTGATAAATTCTACTTGGTCATGGTATGTGATCCTTTTAATATGCTGTTGGATTTGGTTCACTAGAATTTTGTTGAGGATTTTTACATGTATATGCAGAAGAATATATAATTTTTCTGTGCTGTTTTTGTTTCCAGTAGCAGAGTAATGCTGACTTCATAGAATGAGTTAGGAAGTGTTTTCTCCTCTTTGATTCTGGGAAAAATTTGAAAATTATTGATTCTTTAAATGTCTGGTAGAATCACCAATGAAGCTATCAGTTCTAGACTTTATTGTAGGTTTTTGATTACTGATTTAGTCTCACTGGTTTTTACAGGTCTGTTGAAATTTTCCTATTCCTTTGTGATTTGGCTTAGGTAAAATTCGTGTTTCTAGGAATTTGTCCATTCATATATTGTATCAAATTTGTTGGCAAATATTTCATAGTTTTCTCTTATAATCCATTTTATTTCTGTGAGATTGATAGTATTGTTTCAACTTTTATGATCCTAATTGTCATTTCTCATTTTTTATTAGTCTTTTTTATTGGAAAATTCTTAATGTACAACTTAATGTGAATCATTCTGACATGCATTTCATTGTGACATTTCCATATATGTGCTTCATTGTACATTGCACAGATAAGTTCCCCCTTACCTTCTTGTGCACTTCCTCCCTCCCACCCACCAAAGGCCTCTCTTCCGCTTGCATGTCTTTTTGTGGGAATATTTTTCTATATATCCTTGGATCCCAATTATGTTTAAGGTCGAAACCTTTTCTATAGTGATCTATCTTTTTATATTGTCAGTAATATTACATGAATTTTCTAGCCCACTTGCATTATTACCATTCTTTGATATTATTGGTATTATTATATTATTTCCCGAACTATTTAAAGTTGGGCTGTTTACTTTGAGGTTGCCCGCTCTCTCATTCCTCACTCTCCCTTGTTCCTCCTTTCCCTTCTTTCATCTCCCATCATTTCTTCCTTTTGCTAGATCCCTCCCTCCTTCTTTCCGCTCCCAAAATTGTCTCTTCTCTACTAAGTTGACTTTAGCTTTTTATTATGTTCTGATTTCTGTATAGGATTTTTTCCTTCTTTTAATTTTGATTCAACTCCCACATATGAGTAAGACCATGTGGTATTTCTCTTTTTGGGCTTGTGTTTGTTCACTTAATATCAGTCTTAAGATATGTGAATTTTATTGATCTTTTTGCAGAACCAACTTTTAGTTTTGTTGATTCTTTGGTATTTCTTTAACAATCTTTGTTGTTGTTAGGTGCCCTCAAGTCAGTCCAACCCCCTTAGGGTTTTCAGTTGCTTGCCAGGTCCTCCTCCCATTTTTTTATGGAGAAGAAACCCAGCTTCTCAGAGTGGAGAGCAGCACTCTGCCAACTGAGCTAAACTCTAGTCTTAGTTTTAATCATTTCTTTCCTTCTGCCAGCTTTGCATTTAGTTTGCCCTTTTTCTCAATCCAAAAGGTCTAAAGCTAGATTATTGATTTAAAATTTTCTTCCTTTTTAATGTAGGTATTTACATCTGTAAAATCCACCTGGAAAATGCCTTCACCATATCCTATAACTTTTAATATGCTGCGTTTTCATTTCTGCTCACCTCTTAATTTCTGTTTTCCCTCGTGATTTCTTCTTTGACCTATTGGTGAAGACTGCTGTTTAGTTTCCACTTATTTGTGAATTTTTCAGTTTTCCTTCTGGTATCAAAAATAGCTTTATTCCACTATAGCCAGAAAAGATCCTTTGTATAATTTCAGTCTTTTAACATTATTGAGACTTGGTTTGTGGCAAAACATATGGCCTTTCTTGGAGAATGTTGTATGTGCACCTGAGATGAATGTATATTTTCCTGTTATGTGGACTGTTTTATATATATGTCTGTTATAACTTGTTGGTTTATATTGTTGAAGCCTTTTGTTTTCTTCATGATCTATCCATTACTGCATCTGGTGCATTGGAGTTTCTATTTTATTATAGAACTTTTCTATCACTCTTGCCCATTTACATGTAATTATTAATTTTGTTTTTTATACAGACTAGTTTACTGCCATGGTTGGCTTAACTACTGATAATTTAAATCCCATATTCATGCCATTTTGTTATGTTTTCTCTAAGTCTCCTACCTTTTATGTTTCTCACATCTTCCATTTCTGTCTTTTGGGTCTGATTTTAGTAGAGGACCATTTTGATTTTCTTTTTATTTCCTTTTGTGTGTGTTTTGAGATACCTTCTTGATGATTAATATGAAGAGTAATAAGAGTACTATTAACATACTACATTTTTAGTCTAATTAAAATTGATGCCAGCTTAACAGAAATGGCATACAAATCTTTGCTTCTTTATACTCCATACAACTCCTTTTTATTGTTACAGAGTACATCTTTATACATTGTATCCAGTTGTTGTTGTTGTTGGTAGGTGCCATTGAGTCAGTATCTGACTCATAGTGACCCTCATAGGGTTTTCAATGGCTGACTGTTTCGGGATTGCTGTGGGAGTGGATTGCCAGGCCCTTCTCCCATTTTTGCGGTGCTGGGAATTGAACTCAGATCCTCAGAGACTACAGCGCAGTGCTCTACTCACTGAGCTAAATCCCAGCCCCATTGTATCCAGTAGTATAGATTAATAATTTTTTATGTATTTCTAAAATCCCACATGAATTTAACAATAAGCTTACAGACCAAAGAGTATAATAATGGTGATCTTTATGTGTGCCCATGTGTTTACCTTCAGTGGAGATAATTTATTTCTTTGAATCTTAACGTAGAGTTACTTTCTAATGCCTTTTCATTTAGACTTAGGGACTCCTTTTAGCATAACTTGTAGAACAGATCTAGGTGACTCTGTTAGCTTATGGAAAGATTCATTCATTCATTCATTTAATAGCACTAGAGAGTTGAACCCAGGGCCTGGCACATGCTAGGCAAGCATTCTACCACTGACACACTCCCAACCCTTTTTTAATTTTACTTTTTAAAGTTTGAGACAGGATCTTGCTAAGTTGCACAGGCTGCCTCTGACTTTGAACTTGCAGTCCTCCTGCCTCAGCCTCCTTTGTCACTGGAAATATAGGTATGCCACAGTGCCAGGCTTCTCCCTTATTTTGGAAGGATAGTTTTACCAGACATAGAATTCTTTTTTATGTCTTTAGAATTCTAAATTTAATCTGATTTAATATTTTTTGGTTAACACTTGATATTCAGGGTTACCCAGAGAAATAGACCCATAGGAGAATGTAGATGAACATATTTAAAAATATTTATAAATATGAAGAAAAGGACAGTTTTTTCTACTTGATTATTGTTGTTGTCATCATCATCATCATCATCATTATTATTATTATTATTATTATTATTATTAGTGGTAGTAGGGATAGAATCCAGGGACTTATATATACTACTTTATCATTTTTTCACATACGCACATCCCTAGCCCCAGAGATTTATTATAAATAATTGGGTCATGTGATTACAGAAGTTGCAAAGTTCTGAGATCTTGTAGTTGATGAGTTGGAGACCAAAAGAGGTGAAGGTGGAATTTCAGTCTGATGGCTGAAAATCAGGAGAAGTGAAGGTGTAAGTAATAGTTTGAAAGCTGGCCAGCTTGTGACACAAGAAGAGCCTGTGTTTCAGTTTGAGTCTGAAGGGAAGAAAAAATAGTTGTCCCAACTCAAGATAGGTGGAAGAGTTCCCTCTTACTCAGCTTTTTTTTTCTTTTCATATCCTTTGATTGAATGAAGCTCCCCTACCATGTTTTACTTGGTCTATCAATTCAAATGTTAATCTCATCCAAAGCATCTTTACAAACATACTTGAATACTGTTTGACCAAATGTTTAGTGTGACCTATAAAATTAACCATTATGCCTTTTTTTCCTCTACTTATATATATATGTCGTTCTGCTGCTTTCTAGCCTCCATGTTTTCCTATGAAAGATTAGTATTAATGTTACTGTACATGATTGGTCATTTCTGTCTTGCTTTCAAGATTCTCTTTTTGTCTTTGGGTTACAACAGTTTGATTATAATATGTCTCTGTAGATCTCTTGAGTTGGTCTTACCTGGAGTTCTTTGAGTTTTCCTGGATTTGTAGATTCATGTCTTTCATCATATTTGGGGAGATTTTGACCATGATTTCTTCAAAAATTCTTTCTGTTTCTGTGTTAGTCAAACATCACTTTGACCAAATACCTGAGAAAACCAACTTAAAGGGAGGAAAGATTTATTTTTGGCTCATGGTTTCAGAGGATTCAGTCCGTGGTTTCTTGGTGTCGTGCTTGAGCAGAGCATCATGGCAGCAGGAATATGTGGGAAAGGAAGTTGTACTCCTCTTGGAAGACAGGAAGTGAGACAAGAAGGGGCCAGTATAATATACCCACAAAGAATATCCTCTAGTGACCTACTTCCTCCAGCTAGGCCCCACCTCCTAAAATTTCCCACACTTCCCAGAGTAGCAACACCAGATTGGGCTGAGTATTCAACACATGAACCTATGGAGAATATTTCATATTCATTCTGTAATAGTGCCTTTTCTTCATGTTGCTTTCCTTAGGACTCCCATAATATCTGGATTGTTTGCTTGATAGTGTCCCACAGGTCCCTTAAGCTGCGTTCACTTTTCTTCGTTTTTTTTTCCTTTTTGTCTGTTAGACTTGATGTTAATTGTCCTGTCTTCAAATGTGCCGATTGTTCTTCTGCTTGCTGAAGTCTGCTCTTGAACCCCACTAGTAATTTTATTTTGGTTATTGGATTGTTTTAAATCCTTTGTCTAACAGGTCAATGTCTAGACTGAAGGACATTCCTGTCAGTGTATTTTGTTCCTTTGAATAGGCCGTGTTTTTCTGGTTCTTCATATGCCTTATGATCTCTTGGCTTACAACTGGATATGTAAATATTCTATTGTAACTGTAAATCGTGGTCTTCTTTTTTCCTTGTCAGTTTCTCAAACCATGTTTGCAAAGACTTTATAGCTTGTTATGTGTGGTCAATAAATTCTTTATTCTTGAGTTTGTATTGATCTAGTATTTTGATGGAGACTGCCTTGAATGTCAAGAACTAAATAAACAAAAATAAAAACAAAAAAGTAAAACAAAAATAACTCCTAACAGAATTTTTCTCCCAGTCTTTACAGCTTGGCTCTACGTGGGTGCCTGCTTGCAACACTTAGCCAGGCTTACACTGAGGCTAGGGATCAGTACAAAGTGAAAGCATGGAGTACTTTCAAGTCTTCTCTGATCATACATCTTTGTGTGGGCATGCACATTGTCTTTTAAATTCTCCTTTGTACCCCTTAATTTTTCAAATAAGTTACCAGTTTAAGCTTCTGTGATCTTTTGTAGTCTAGTGAATTTTTAGACTGTAACCTTTTGGCACATGCATCTATGTGTTTTAGCTCTGCTTGCTGTGTTTTGAAGGTGACCAGTACTTCTCTATTCTGCATTTGTAGATGAAGCAGAGATGAGCTTCTAGACAAGTTAGAAAGGTTAAACATTTTAATTTACAAATAAGGACTGTTTTTTTTTTTTTTTTTCTTGAACTAGAGACTCCAGAAGATGGCCTAAGGCTACCATTTGTGCTAGGGAAAGGATGGGGCTGGGACCAGTTTTTTTAAAAAAAAGTACAAAGGCTTTTTTATGTTTTTGCTTTTTCTTTTTTGTGTTACCTTGGAGTTGTACCCAGGGTCCCATGCATGCTTTGGCAGGCACTTTACTCATGAGCTGCACTACCCTGTCCATTTTTTTTACTTTTTATTTTGAGACAAGATCTCTCCCTAAATTACACCTGCTACCACTGGCCTTGAACTTTCAATTCTCTTGCCTCCCCTCCTGAGTCCCTGGGATTCCAGGCCTGTGCTGGCACACCCAGCTGCTGCTGCTTTTTATTTTATTTTATTTTATTTTTTTTTATGGTTTTGAAGTTGGCTTTTTCTTGATTCAGTGTTTCCTTGTTTGTTATAAAACTTCATTTACTGTAATTTTGGCAAATTTGGTTCTGGCAGTTAATGTTTGTTTTTTGATGTTTCTGTGGAGAGGGAACTTGGGAGTTCTTGGCTTTGCGATTTTGATGACTTCACTCCCCCTATGGTTTTGATTTACATGTTCCTGATGACTAATGATGTTGAGTATATTTTCATGTGTTTATTGACTATTCCTCTATCTTCTGTGGTTATTTATTCAACTTCATTGCCCAATTTTAATTAAATTATTTTCTTTCCATTATTGAATTTTGAGTTTTTTATATATTCTAGATATAAGACCCTTATCGTATATATGATTCAGAAATATTTTCTCTCATTCTGTAAACATTTTGTTTTATCACCTTGCTAAAGTCATTTGTGAAGGTGCTTTTTGAAAAACAAAAAATTTTTAAATTTTGATGATATCCAGTTCATCTGTTTCTTTTGTTACTTGTGCTTTTGGTACAATATCTAAAAACTATTTAAGGATGGAGCAGAGAAAAATGAGCCAGTAAAGAAAACTGAGATGTCGGAAAAGAACCAGGAGAGGACATCTTCAGAAAATCAAGTGAGAGGAGGCTGAAGTTGGGGTTTTTAGTTATATCATATTTGGAAGACAATTTGATGAACAGAAACAACAGGAGAAGCATAACCAGTAGAATGTCAGAAATTGCCAGAAATGGCTTTTGATATGAGAAATGAGGCTGGTGGATGTAAGTAGAAATAAGCTCGTATGTGCTATGAGAATGACTATTGGCTGCTGTATTTACTTATCAACTTTTAAATGGTGATTGCAGGACCCACTGAGTTTTGTGAAATCATGGGTAGGTTACTCACAGTCACATTCTGTTATGGTTTTCACTTTTTGCCCCTGGATCCCCTGTTGTTGTCTGCTCAGCTTAAAGGCTGTTGTCTGAGAAGTGATATCTGTGCTCCAGGGGTAGGCCTTTGCAGATTTCTTTTTAAATGTGATCCTCATATCCTCAATACGTAGCTGTTAGGATCCTTAGTGGACCTTTATGCAAAATTAGGCCAAGCTGTTTATGAATAATTTGAAAATGTTAGATGTAAAGATACAAATGAGATTCTGTCCATGTAAAAGTGAGGCTAGGACAATGATATTTAACTAACAGAGGAGACTAGTATGTGGATAGCAAAATGAAGCCCCCTGCCAGGGAAGTCTCTGAGAGAGAATAGCTTAATTCTTGACAGCTTTTGTAGTTCCAACCCTTTGTAAAGAGCATTTGTAATTCCTCTTTATCAATTCTGTGAGATATCTTTATTTCTTTTTAATATAAATCTTCATTTTAAACTTACTTGCTATGAGAGCCAACTCGACAGCGCCTAAGAACAACTTTGTATGGGTTTCCATTATTGTTGCCCAGAGAACCATGTCTAAGACAGTAACACATTGAAATAATAGTGATTCCACTGACAGAAGAGAAGGGAGGAGATAGTTGCTTCAGAGATATTTATATAATTTTAGCATATGATGCTGGACAGTGACTTTCAAAATGGTGACAATTATTTTTTATATGGATTTGTGTGCTTGGCTATGGCATAAACATATGTTTTACATTGTTCTTTGGTATTGGCTTTCTAATTTCAATAACATATCTTTGAAAATAATAACATTTTGGTGTTATCTTATAAAATAGAACATGCACACAATTCCCTACCTAATTATGTGAAAGAAACTGTTGGGTGTGTGAACCAGGATATGTATTTAACAATATTTGTAGAAGCCTTTTTTGTAATAGCAAAAGCCCGAGAATACTCAAATATACACCAGTAGGAGAGAGAGTGAATAAGTTGTCATGTTATACAGCAGTGCAGTGAGTGACCTCCAGCCACATTTCTACATTGGTTATCTTAGAAACATGATATTTAGTAATAAAATAATTTAGTGTTCAATAAAGAAGTGTATATATAGTGTATGATACTATTTTAAATGGGAACCCTTTTTCTTTTCTTTCTTTCTTTCTTTTTTTCTTTTTTTTTTTTTTTTTTTCAGTACTGGGGGTTGAATCCAGGGACTCACGCTTACATGCTTTCCAAGTGCTAGACCACTGAGCTGTACCCTCAGCCCATTCTTTTACTTTTTGAGTCAGGGTCTCGCTAAATTATGCAGACTACCTCTGGTCTCTAACTTGCAATCCTCCTGCCTCTGCCTCCCCAGTGGCTGGGATTAAGGCATGTGCCACCTTGCTGGGCCCTTAAATGGGAAACTTTTAAGACACGTTGACAACTAAGCCTATTGTTTAATTATACATAAGTATAGAATGAAAATGAAGAAAAAGTAAGGGAATAATTAAGAAAAATTCAGGACAGTATTTGTCTATGTGTGATGTGGGGTAGGAAGATAGACTTGGGGAGGAACACACAGCAAGAAGTTTAAGATATTGGTGATATTCTAATTCCTAGGTTCAGAGATGAGCTCATTAATTTTATTATGCTTTGTAACATAGGTCTAAATAATATGTCCATTCTTTTGCATGCTTTATGTATTTCATAATATAAAGTTAAAAACTCTCATAATATATTTGGTAAAAATATCTTTTATCATAAAAATGAAATCTATAGGACAAAACTTCAGCATTTAAAAAACTCACTGATGATCTTTTTTTAATTTTTTTTTAAGTACTGAGGCTTGAACCCAGGATTCCTGCATGCTAGGCAAGTGCTCTACCACTGAGCTGCTCCTTAAACTCCTCACTCTTTTGTTAATTTTGACACACAGTCTTTATAAATTGTGCAAGCTGCCTCTGACCTTAAACTTGTGATCCTCCCAGCTCAGCCTTCTGAATTGTGATGATTACAGGTATGTGTCATGGTGCCTGGCAAAAAATTAAATATAATAGTTTAAATGATCATTTCAGTAACTATCCAGGAA
This sequence comes from Pedetes capensis, assembly GCA_007922755.1. Taxonomy (NCBI): domain Eukaryota; kingdom Metazoa; phylum Chordata; class Mammalia; order Rodentia; family Pedetidae; genus Pedetes; species Pedetes capensis. Next base: position 24,172 of record VMDO01028028.1, read on the forward strand.
ATTAAATTCAGGTATCTAAGTGATTGTAAGAATTTTACTAATAAAGTGAAAATGTACTTAAAAGTCTCGTTTACATTTTCGGTATACATTACACTTGACTGGGACAGTTTTACAAATGTTACTGAAGAGAGAAATGTATGTAATGTCATAGCTAGTATATTTTCTTTGTAGAACACAAAGATCAGCTTTTATATGAAATAAAATGTGTTGACAGTAAAGTGAAGTAGAGATAGTGTATGTCCTTAATATATTCTTAAAGTAATATAAAACAAAGTATCTTAAATATACTGTAATTAAAAGTCATAACTATTCCTGATGTCTTTGAATTTAAATTATCTCAAATTAAATAACAGATTAAAATTGCATTTATAATTACATGGCA
>VMDO01028029.1:0-24494 GCA_007922755.1 Pedetes capensis
TGTTGTTGTTGTTGTTAGGTGCCATCGAGTCGAGTCCGACTCATAGCGACCCTATGTACAGCAGATCGAAACACTTGCCGATTCTGTGCCAGGCAAATGATCTTATTTATGTTTAAGCCCATTGTTGCAGACACTGTGTCAATCCATCTGGTGGAGGGTTTTCCTCTTTTGCGTTGACCTGCCACTCTTCCAAACATGATGTCTTTCTCCAGGGATTGTTCTCTCCTGACTACATGTCCGAAATATGTAAGACGCAGTTTGGCCATTTTTGCTTCCAAGGAGCACTCTGGTTGTACCTCTTCTAGGACAGATTTGTTGGTTCTTTTGGCAGTCCATGGTATATTCAATAGACGTCTCTAGCACCACAATTCAAAAGCATCCTTAAAGAATGACTAGCCTGGGTTGCAGAAGCTACCAGAATTCAGGAAAGGTAGGGAAGCTCTTCTTTAGCCAAACACCTCCATTCTTTCTAACTTCCCGTTTATGGAGCATGTGGCTCGGGGTGATACCAGCTAGCCTTCCTCCAACAGGCCACACCGCCACATTGGCCCTTGATGGTGACAATCATAGAGGCCACCCTGTCCAGTGTCTACGTACAATGTTCTCTACTCTGCCTACCCTGGGGGACCAGGGACTCCCACACTCCTGAGGGCTGGACTCTACCTCCCAGAGAGTCTGGTATCATTGGTCAGGTGAGGCCAGTAGGCCAGGATTGTTTAAAACTCTAAGTAGGTGATGGTGGTGATGGCAGACAGCTCGAGATCCCTGGCTTCCCACACCATCACACTGGAGGAGTGGGTGTCTTTCCTGGGCCTGTGTTGCAGTCACCTAGAGAGTTTATAACAATGCGCATGTCCTGGGCCACCCATTCCTGACCCACTAGATTAGAATTCTTTGGGGGATGTGGCAATGTCGACATCAGCATCAAAATTTCCCTTGGATGTTTCTGGTGTGAATTGGAAATTGAAACCACAGTACCTCCCTCCACCTTCCCTCCCTCCTTACCTCCCTCCCTCCCTCCCTCCCTCCCTCCTCCCTTCCTGCCCTCTTTGTTTCCCAGTAACATTTGCCAGAGGTGTCTTTGCTCACATTGTTGGCCCGAGTGAAGTGAATGAGACCCCGCTCCTCCTAGGCAAGGCAGTAAACTCAGGGAGGGTGGGAGTGGAGGAGCCCCCCTCTTTGTCAGGTGGGCCCTCTTCTCTCACCTGCTGGTGGCCAGGGGGCGTGTCCTGCCCTGAGTGGGTAGGCCCCCACCTGTGCCTGTGTTTGGACGTATTGTCTTGCTCCTGAGTTTGTCAAGAGGTCTGGGGGTCTGCTCACACAGATTGGGGTCTCACAGGCTCATTGGGATGAGAGGCTTTCCTGGGGTCCCCCTGGGTCCTGCATCAGACTGTTAGCAGTGGCAGAGGGGGCCCGCTGCTCTCTGCTGCCTTCTTTACATGTGTGAGGTCCATAGCCGGGTCATTGCCATGAAGATCCGTGTGACAGTGTCTTTGGCCCCCTACAGTGTCATCACTTCAGTCCTGGGCAGAAGGTTGCAGCCAAGGGCTCGGGGTCATGGAAGGGGTGGACAGCACATTGCATCAACAATAGCTTAAAATGGAAAGTCACCCTTCGCTGCCCTAAAACTCCACACACATGCACCCAGAGGATTCAGAGGATGTCCACCCAGGGGAGTCAGCTCGACTCCTGCCTACATCCACTTTCCTCTTTTCCCTTTTGAATCCCTCCCATCCGGTGTTCAGGCTGCCAAGAAACAACTCCATTTGTTTGGAGCATCATCAACTCCAGTCTTCTCTCTTTCATATAAACATGCATTTGGGTGGGAAGGAGACAGAATGAAGACTCCCAAACACTGATTTTATTTTCCTTCCAAATCGAAAGGAACTTCCTCTCCATGAGAGGAATTCTGCCATATTTCTAGGCCAACTGATTCAAAGAGCTGTCAGCTTTTTAAAATAAAATTTCCTAGATGCACCAATATCATGGGGTCACTCTTCTGCTTTGTACATAGGTATGTGATGGGGTCAGTATAAGCCTAAATTAGGTTTAGGTTAGGTTCTGTTGAGTCAAGTCTGACTTATAGCAACCCTGTGTACAACAGAATGAAACACTACCCAACACTGACCATGCCCAGCACTATGTCAGTGCTTCCATAGGATTTTCAATGGCTAATTGTTTTGGGAGTGGGCTGCCAGGTCTTTTTCCCAAGTCTATAGCACCTGATCTTCCCAGGTGGTCTCCCATCCAAGTACTAACCAGGCCTGACCCTGCTTATCTTCCAAGATCTGACGAGACTGGACACCAGAGTGGTATGACTATAGACATAGCCTAGAATTGCTTCTAAAATGAGTCATTTATTCTTTGCTGATAAATCCTGGCAGCGTATCCAGTTCATATTGTGTTGTATTATTAATATTATTTTTTTTTAAATAAAAGCTTGCTTATAGATAATGATCAGGAGCTGAGCTTTTACTCTGGGTGCGTTGGAGACCATTGCATGCTTTTGATGTGCCTTGACTCAGACTTTCCAAAGATTTCTCTGGTTGTGTGTCAAATGCACCATAGAGAGCAAGGTGGCTGCTAGTTAAAGGCTGGTTTGATATGGGAGGTGAGAGGTAATGATGGCTTTAGCCAGGCTGGAAGTGACGGTAGTCATAAGAAGTGGTTGGATTCTGGCTGTATTTGAAGGTGGAGATGATAGGTTTTCCTGATGGGCTGAATGTACAATGTGGGAAAAGAGTCAAGGTTGAGTTCAAAGTTTTGGCCTGATACCTGCCGTGGTGGAGCCGGTGTCTCCTGCAGTGAGGACGAGTGCAGCTGGAGCAGGTTTGGAGTGGGAAGGCAGTAGTGGTTGGGAGAATGGGTTCAGGGTGGATGTCAGGTGTCTGAATGGAGGTAGAGCAAGCAGTTGGTGTCTGGGAAGGCCGAACCCATGGACTGAAGGTGGGCGGGCGAGCTGCGGCTGCGCGACTCTCACTTTTGTCTTCCTCCAGGTCACCATCCTTGTCAGCCTGGCCCTTGCCTTCCTCGCCTGCATCGTGTTCCTGGTGGTTTACAAAGCCTTCACCTATGACCACAGCTGCCCAGAGGGATTTGTCTATAAGGTAAGGGGATTCTGGCAGGTGGGGAGCCCCAGGTCTCTGGCAACTTTGATTGGAGTGATTATTAATGTCTTCTCTTTGTTGGAGGCCTGGGTTGATGGCTGAGTCCTTATTCTGCAGTGTCCCTGAAGAGTTGTGAAGACAAGGAGTAGGTGCTTCCGAGGTTCCTCCCCTAGGCTTAGAGCTCGGCCCCTGGTCCTCTGTCCTCTTTCTCCCTGACCTTCCCTCTAATTGCTGTCCTTTCAAAGAACTTTCTTGCCTGAAAAATGGGGCTGATAATGTCCGCAAGGATTTTTGTGAGGCCTTTAGGAGAGAGTTACAGTCAAATTGGTCAGCAAAAGGCCTACTGGATAATGGACTCTCAACATGTGTTAGTTGCAATAAAGATGGAATCTGTTTTATAGCTGAAACAGGTGCCAGTCAATATTTATACTTACTGTTTACAGATTATTATATCAGGCCCTTTGCTAGACATTTTCATAAACATTATCTCAATTAAACCGCACAGCCATCATGAAAAATAGGTTTTATTGTCTCCATTTTACATATGAGGAAATAGACATTAAGAGCATTTAGTTAAGAGGATTTCCCAAGAGCTTATTGCTCTTAGGATGTTCCAAAGCAGAAGGATCAAATGGGGAATGTTCCAACTTGAAAACAAATGTCCTTCAGTTCTGCTACAAGACTTTCTAGAGTGACTCTCCTACTGGCTAAAAGCCATTAAGAAAGATTGGAAGCTACTAGCGTTGGAGACAGCTGAAGAAACTATGCTGTAGCCACATGGTGGAATACTGTGGAACTGTGGCCGTAAGTGAAGAAGGCCTCCGTACATGGACATGTGTCGGGTGCTCCCCGTATGGAGAGCAAGGAGCAAGCAGCCCCTATAGAGCAAGGCTCTATCCCTTGGAGTGCTGGCTCTAGGCCTGCAGCATGGAATGCTGCAGGCTAAGTGCTGGTACAGCTCAGCCTTAAAGGCACCGCCACAGCCGCTGGTGTTCAGTTGAGGTCCGATGGTCTTGACTCTCGCGGCTCGCCTTCTTTACCCCCCTCCTTCCCAAGGATGGGGGGAGTTGGGAGGCTCTTCGTGGCTTGCTAGATGCCTTCGGCTCTTCGGGGCCCCTGGGCTTGAACTCGCCGGCTTGCTTGTAGGTCTTGCTGGAGTAGGGAGCGCTGGTCCAGGAGATGGTCAGAGAGGTCAGGATCGGTGGTGCTACAGAGATCATAGGGTGAAGATGGGGTCCAGGAGCCCTGCTTTTATAGGGTCCTGGAGGGGTCACATGGTGGGGTTCAGTCAATCAGGGCACACAGCTGGCAGGTACAGGGGACAAACAGACATAACTGCCAAGTAGAGACAGTTATTACCTGCAAGGTGGTGAGGGGAGCCAATCAAAACTAAGGTGGTTAGGGCAGGTCGAGCTGGCCGGGGGCCAGCTTTGCTCACTCGATGGGAGGGGCTGTTTTGAGTGAGTGAGATGAGCCCTGGGGTCAACTAGGGGTCAGCCCCTCAAGCTGCTATGAGGGACCCTAGCTGGGAAATATAATTTTAAAAATCCCCAACAGACATGGACTGGCCTGTAGGGCCATATGGGGAAATGAAGGAAGAAAGTTTCTACGTGTGTCTGAGAAAAGGGGAGGTGAAAGGAATTTGCTTAGACTGTGGCACACGCCTGTAATCCCAGTGACTCTGGAGGCCGAGGCAAGAGAATCATGAGTTCTAGGCCAGAGGCAGCCTTTGTAACTTAGTGAGACTCTATCTCAAGATCAAAAGTAAAAACTGGGCTGGAGGTGCTGGTCAGTGGTAGAGCACTTGCAGAGGACTTGTGAGACCCTGGGTTCAGCCTCCTCATACTGAAAAAAAAAAAAAAGAAAGAAGAAATTGGCTTATTTTTTCAGAAAGAAATTCTAGAAGGATAAGTTTAAAAAATAATAAAAGTGGACACTCAGAGGGAAAAGAAGCAAGAGAACGGAGGGGTCTAGGATAGAAACAAAGCTTCTCTAGATGTATCTCCTTATGTGTTTGTCCTTACTATACATAGATGGTTGACATATTTGAAAAATAAATAATTATAAAGAAACCCCAGAAATTAAAAACAAGCTAAACAAAGAATATAGTCCTGTGTCAAGTAGAGGACATAATCTCTCAAATAATTTCAAATGACTATAGATTACAGCGTTGTTGTTGTTGTTATTGTTAGGTGCCATCGAGTTGGTATCCAACTCATAGTGACCCTCATAGGGTTTTCAATGGCTGACTGTTTTGGGATTGCCTTGGGAGTGGATTGCCAGGTCCTTCTCCCAAGATTACAGCATATTGACTGTATATTCTTAGTGGAAGATACAGGTACTCTTTGACTTATGATTGGTTTTATGACTTGGTGGATCCACCATATGTTGAAAATATCATAAGGCAAAAATGCATTTAATCCATCTAATCTGGCAAACATCATGGCTTAGCCCAGTTTACCTTAAACATGCTCTAAACATTTACACTGGCCTACAGTTGGGCAGCTGCGGTTTAGTTCAGCAGGTACAGTGCAGCTCTACACTTTCTGAGGACCCAGGTTCGATTGCCAGCACCACAAAAATGGGAGAAGGGATATGGCAATATACTCCCAAAACAACTCTGAAACAATCAGCCATTGAAAACCCTATGAGGGTCACTGTGAGTTGGAGATGGCTCAGTAGTACCTAACAACAACAACAGTTGGGCAAGGGCTGAGATTTAACTCAGTTGGTAGAGTGCTGCTCTGTGGTGACACCCTAGGTTTGATCCCTAGCACTGTAAAAATGGGAGAAAGACCTGGCAGTCCACTCTCGAAACAATCATCCATTGAAAACTCTATGAATAGCAGACAGTACCAGGCATGGCACATTGTTGGGGAGTGTTTCGTTCTGTTGTACATGGGGTTGCTATGGGTCAGACCCAATTTGATGGCACCTGACAACAACAACAACAGTTGGGCAAAATCATCTAACACAAAGCCTATTTTATAATAAAGTGCTGAATATGCCATTTAATGCTATACTGAAGTGACAAACAGAATGGTTGAGTGGATAAGCTTTTGTGCCATCATAAAGTCACAAAATCCCAAGTTGAACCCTCACAAGTAGGGGACTGTCTTTATTCTAAAAACAAAGAACTTCTGAGAAATATCAAAGCTCATTCCGTAGTCTAACTCTGAGCAGTAATACTGGTGCTATTTTGTGATTATTCTGTGTGTATAGTTGGGTAATGCAAAGCATAATTATATTAATGTTGTTAGGAATCAAGACTTTTAATAGAAGAAAGATACATGTATAAGATCAAGGACAAGAAATAAAGATCCATTGTCTACGGGCAATGGTCCAGACAAGCAGCTGGGGACCAGAGAAGGGAAATTGGCAGAAGAGCCGACAGTCTCTACCCATTTGTACACTCAGTAAACAAATGATGTTGACCTTGCATGAGCACCAACATCAGGTTCACCACTTCTGTCTGTTTCTAAGTGACACCTTTGGCGATGATGGTGGTAATGTTGGTTCTGCTCTGTGCCAGGCCCAGGTACATTGCTGTCACCTGCAGTGTGGCTGAGAGTCTGATGAGGCTGGGGCCCCTGGATGGAATGGCTGTGTCTCTGGGAGATTTGAAGGTGCCCTGACTCTGTATCTTTCTTCCCCAGCACAAGCGCTGTATCCCGGCCTCCCTGGATGCTTACTACTCATCCCAGGACCCCAACTCCAGAAGCCGCTTCTACACAGTCATCAGCCACTACAGCGTGGCCAAGCAGAGCACTGCCCGGGCCATTGGGCCGTGGCTGTCAGCAGCTGCTGTCATTCATGAGCCCAAGCCGCCCAAGACCCAGGGCCATTAGAAGCCTGCCTCTGCCAGAATGGGGGGATGTGGTAGAGAGGGGGACCCCCCAATTGGCTAAGCCAAGCTTGAGTTACAAGACAACACTGTACTCCTGGGATAGGGGGTGGGGGTGGGATGGGGAGGGGAGGGTGGCAGTCTCCGAAAATATCATGCGCTGGAATTGTCTGAATCGGTATTTCTTTTTTGTCCCTTGGTATTGTTGATCCGTCCCTGAGTCAGGCTCATGTACAAAGGCATGTTTCGTGTTGATTGTTCCCATGTAAGATATTTTCAAAGCCACTGCTTATTCTTTGTTAGGAAAAATTTAAAAACAGAAAAGGAGAGACACAGAGGAAGTGAACAGAAAGCACAGAACGGGCTCCCAGGGGAAGTGGTTGCAGGGCAGTAGAGGGCACAGATTGGGCTGCTTAGATAGGAAAGTAGCTTCAGTGTGGACATCAGAATACATGCTTGGGACAGGCTGGGGCTGTTGGATTTGCCTCTGGTCTGCAGGCCAGGAGCACGGGAAGGCAGGAACGGCAGAGCTAGAGAGAAGGGATGATGTTGCCATTTCTAAGCCAAGGATGCACATCATCCAAAGTAAAGAATACCAATCACTGGTTCATTCTGCAAGGTGAGAGCACGCCTTGGGTGGGCATGTATACGAGGGCCTGGGCAACCCACACAGCCTGGGCTCTGAAGACTCACTCTGGGGTGAGGCGTTTTGCACAAGCAAACCCAGATGTGGGCAGATTTTCTTGGTGTTTTTCCTGATTTTCTGGATCTATGCCTGGATACTACCTGTGCTTAGGAGACAGTGAAGGTGGAGAGGGAGAGAGGGGAGGAGAGGCTCCCAGAAGAAGGAAGGCGCATGTCAGGCATATAACCCTTGGCCAAACCAGAAACACAGACACCTGATTTAAAACATGTCATTGGTTGTTTTCTAAAGCGCTAACAATAGCAGCAACACCGCGTGGATTACAACCCAGAACTTCAAGGGATGGCCAGGAGGAGACTTTAAGAGTGGGGTTGTGACAATGCCATGCAATTTTTTTTTCCTAAAGGAAGCTAAGAAAGGTGACTGTTTTTTTGCCCACTTCATTGTGTTGACAGGTAGATGACTAAACTCCCCAACAACGTTCTAGAAGCTTCTGACGAGGAGGCAGTATTGGCATCGACCAGGCCTCCTGCTCCACGGAGCCCTACCCGGTGCCCCCTTGCCTCTCACTACCATTTCCAAGAGGCCCGTTCCATAGAGGTCTAGGACTGACTGGCCAGAACCGGCTGGGAGAATTGCTTATTTGTGATGTGTTGCTATTTCCCCGAGAGTCTCCGACAGGCCATCTAAAGGGTATTTTTTGTGGCTTGCTATGTTGCCAAAAATCATCACACACAACAGGTGGGTAATAAGACTAGTATAGCTCAAACTATCCTGCCAAACACTCTCATCTGGTTTTTCCTGCCTCCTCCTCTGCCCTCCCTTCACCTTGAGTCACCTGTAAATTCATTTGTCATCTGAAGTGGAATAACAAGCTGTCCCTAGCCAAATCGCTGAGCGCTTTATAATTTTGTGGTGTATTTTTGTCAGTAGGTAGCAGAGGCTGAAGTATTTTTTGGTGTAATTCTTGAAAATTTCTGACAGGAAACAAATAAAGATAGATGTGTCTGAGAGTCTTGCCCTTTCTTTGCAGCTTTCTTTAACTTCTCCTCAGTGAGTCTGATGGGGAAGATGCTGGAGGTCCTAGGGGGGTGGGTGAGCTCTTGGGACAGAGTATCCTGTTAGGTGTATCCCATGGCTTGAATGGGACCCTGGGGGGACTTCCACCTTCAGGCAACTAGGGCCTGACATGATGCTAGGAGCCTAATTAAGGAATAAGAGAGGCGCCTGGATCCTTGCCTTATAGCTCAGTGTCTTCAGTTCTGTGAGCCTTTGGTGGTAAGCTTCTGAGCTGGGCATGGGGTATACAGTGCTAAATGACATGTGTGTGTTGGTCTGCTTTGTGTTGCTAGAACAGAACACAGTCTGGGTAACTCATAAGAAAATAAAATGTATTTCTCATAGTTCTGTGGGTTAAAAGTCCAGTATTGAGGTGCTGGTAACTGGCAAGGGTCTTGATGCATCAGCCCAGGGCAGAAGGGCAAAGAGTGTGTGTGTGTGTGTGTGTGTGTGTGTGTGTGTGTGAGAGAGAGAGAGAGAGAGAGAGAGAGAGAGAGAGAGAGCACAAGAGCGAGCACAAGAGATCCCACTCACAGCCTCAAGTTCCCCTATTATTCGAGTGACTCCATTGCTGAGCATGGACCCCTCCTGGCCTAACACCTCCCAACACAGTTGCATGCTTTTCAGGTGACATGTTCAATCTATAGCACATAACCACTAGAAACAAAATTGAATGTGGAAGTAGTGGACAAAGAAGGGTCTGAGGATGATGGCCTTGCTATGATGCACTTGGTGGCCAGCCCCTAGCTTGAGGAGGATGACAATGACCCACGAGTGGGTCTCTTTTCATAATCAGCTTGCTTAAGGGTTAGCATGACCTTGGCGGATAGTGGTAATTGTCTTCATTAGACAGATGAGGAGACTGAGGCTGAGAGGGGTGGAGCACCTGCCTTCAGACCCTAGCAGAAGAGCTGGGATTTAAACCCAGGTCTGTGTGACCCTGTGGCCCTCTGAACAACACTGTCAAAGTTCTAGTTCATTTCTCAGAAAGTCAAGTTGCCATGTGATAGGAGTGAACTTGCCTACTCTTAGCTAGGACACGTCTCAATGGTTCCTGCTAAGATAACAGGCGCCTGAGTGCCCCTTGCTCTGTCAAGAGTCCTGAGCACCTTCTGTGTCCTAGTTCATTCATACAACCCTCCCACTGCTTCCAGGAGGTTGGTGCCCCCACCTTCAACACCACTGCCATGGGCATCGTCATTATCATCCACATTTCAAGATGAAGAGATGGAAGCACAGGGAAGAAGCTTGCTCAAGGCCATGTGGTGAGTACATGGCAGAACTACAATCCTAACCCATGCTTTTTGCTACCGGTGTCTTAACCACTATGCCATTCATCAGCAACCACATACCTCTGCATTTTGCAGTTTGTAGTTTTTTGTGTCTGCACATCTTCCCTGACTTAAGTGGCAAACCATTTGAGGATGAGGCTGGGACTGGCTTTGAGTAGAATTGGAAGTGGAGGCTCCAAACTGATGGCTGCCCTGGGGATGTGGCTGACCACACATGGCAGGAGAGAGAGAGAGGAAGAAGATGGCACAGCTCTTGCCCTGGACGTTTGTGCAGGCTGCTGAGCACAAGGCACAGACGCCCCTGCTCACACACATGTTGTCTGTTGCCATCGAGTCATGTCTGACTCATAGCCACCCTTACAGGGTTTTCACTGCTCACACACATACAGTCCTGGACAGCCAGTGAGCTGGAGACGCCCAGGGAGGATCTGCATTGGCATCCCCCTCACAAAGGCCAGCTGATGCATATGGCCAGCACGTAAACACACGATGCATTTTTCAATTACATGAAGTCAACTAATGACTTAATGAACACGTGTTCAAACATTCTGTCATAAATGGATTTGCCGCTCCATTGCCTCAAAAAACAAACCAAAGCTATCTTTTGTCTGCAGTGAACAGGCTACTGGAAAGAAGGGTGGCTAGAAGGGATCGGAGCTGAGTGGCAGCTATTTCTTTTTTTAATAGCAATCCTGAGGCCATGTCTTATTCCTAGCGGAGTTACTCAATTTCCTTTCCAGAATGAATGAAACTTAATTCCTCTCATGAATACCCAAGGAGTGGAAGATCAGTTAGAATAGTTTCACCAAAGGCTGATTGGCCAGGGAAAAGCTCTGAATTTTGAAGGATGGGGTTCACAGAGCCTTTGATTGACAAGGGTCAGAGGATCCAGGCAATGATTCTATAAACAGTACCTTGGTTAGTAGAATAAACTCCCTTTGTGGTTTTGGCACACTTTTTTACCTATTCATTAATACCAGGGACCTCCTGAGAGGCTCCCAGATTGAACCCGGGGATGGCGCCACAGCTGTGCAGGAGAGACAGTAGGCAGACGGTGGTGGGGCAGAAGTTCTAAGAAGGGAGGGCATGTCAATGTGGTTGTCCACCAGGTGTTTCTGCAGGAACTGATGTTAGAACTGGGGCTTGAAGGACAGGTCGCATTTTGACAGGGAGAATTGAAGAGGGCGAAGGAAAGATGCCATAGATGTGTCCTCTCAGGCATTGGGAAGGGTGTTGTAAAGGGGCAGAGGATGGCGGAAAGCCCAGGGCTTCTCCTCCCAAGTGCTCATGGGATGTCTCCCGGGGGCCAGTGCTGGGTGCAAAGATTCAACCTGCACAGAAACCTTCCCCTGCTTCCCTGGGGCTCACAGGGCAGTCTGGGGGTGAGAGGGAGCAGAATGAGTGAACATAATTGCTATATGACAGGGAGGAGCAACCATGGTGCCCTGGGGGATCCCAGCAGGTGATCAAGTAAGAGCTATTTAGGGAGACAGGATTTTTCTGGAAAATTGAAAGAGCACCTGTTGGAATGGCTATGGATCAATATATCTCCTCACCTCCACCCTCACAATGTTCTCTGATCTGACTGAATAGTCATGAGGAAGAAGAAATAGATCCCTGGTCATTTTTCCAAGAAGCCCAAAATACCATCCCTTTAAAAATATGGAAAAAAAATGAAAGTATAACCCATGGTAGCATATGACTCTCATTACATACTAATTAAAATTCTTACTTTTTTGTTCATTTTGTTCTATAAAATGTTTAAGGAGATGGACGTGTAAGCAATTATTACTTTGATAGCTGCACAAGAAATATATCAACTGACTTATTATCCTGTACCCTACTGATATGTATAAATAAAATACTAATTAAAAAATAGGACTCTTGAACAGATAAGGGAGAAGGGCTAGTTTCCATGGCAACATGAATGCTGTTTCTCATAGATCGGACTCAGTCTAGCACTGCGGGGTGTTTATCTGACTCTGTCCTTTTGTCAGAAATGATCTATCTCTGAGAACATAGACCCAGAGCTCAATTACTCAAAGTTGCCCTCAAAATGCACCTCCTGTGGACACCCTCTGCCTCTCTTCTCTGTCTCCTCCTTTGTCTTTCTCTGCCTGTCTTCTTCCAAGGGAACAGTGTCCAGAGACTGCGGAATGACTTGATGAGTTATGTTTCAATTTGGAGGCTCCTGGAGAGCACTGGGCTGGTCTGGGTTCTTAGTGGGTGGAGCAGGTGGCAGGAGGGGACAATGGGAACCCAGGAGGAGGGCAGAGCCAGCCTGGACTTTGCTTGGTCACCTCTCTTCCTCTCTTTACAGTGTCCCCGTCTTTAAAATGGGGACAAGAATTGCTCTTACCTCATTTTGTGAGAATTCCATGAAATAGTGTTTCACACACTCATTTTATCATTCATCAGTGGAGCTTGCTTGAAGCAATTACTATTGTTGTTGTTTGCAATTACTATGTTGTTGTTGCTAGGTGATATATAGTCAGTGTCCAATTCCTATGTTCAATAAAGCAGGGCTTCAAGCTGGAAAAAACAACAACGAAAAGCTGGGGTTCAGATATGGGTTCAATATGTTGAAATGTAGATTGTTTGGGTTTGGGTTGAAAATTTAATCATATGTGTAAATAGACTAAAATTTTTTCAATTAAAACATTTTGTGTAATAAAATGGCTAATGATGTACATACATCACCAAAAAAAAACTGTTAAAAGCTCAATCTGAACCCATTCTTTCATCAGATTCAGGGTCAGAAAATGTTCTTTTAAATACTTGAACCAAAATGGGTTCCCAGTTCAGGTTTGGGTTCTGTTTGAAGCCTTACTATCTACACATAGAATTTAAACCTGAACCTGAGCTGAACCCAAACCTTCTAAATTTTAACATATTGAACCCATATCTGACCTTGAATCCAATTTTTCCAGAGTTTGAAGTCCTGGTTTAAAGATTTACCTGTAGAAGGCACTTGACCAATTGTAGCTACAGTGGATAAGTCTCTCACTTGGCCTCAGTTTCCTAATTTGTAAATTGGACTTTTTAATTTTACCCTACCCCACCATAAGGCTGTTGTGGGTTAAAATTAATAGACTTGAAGTACCCATAACATAATTGATAACCTCCCGTCTACCCACAGGGAGATCACAGACCCCACCTCTTCTCTAGGGCCCCCTTGCCCATCTATCATATATGCCCCTAATTGAGGCCACAGGCTGTCCCATTTCCCCACATCTACTGTTAGTGTTAAATTGCTGAATCTAATTACCTGAATGTGTCATTTTTAATGATAAAGAATTGCTCTGGTGTCTCTGTCACATACCCTGAAATAATTTTGATTTAACTCTTTACACACACACACACACACACACACACACACACACAAAAAAATAAAACTACAGAGTTTATTCAGATTTCATCTGATTTTTCACTAAAATCCTTTGTCTGCCCCAGGGTATGATCTGAGAGTCCATAGTGCATTCAGATGCCTCCTAAGGGGGCCTGGGTTTGTCACAGTTCTTCAGTCTAACCTTGTTTTTCAGGACCATGACTCCTTTGAAGAGTGCTGGTCAGGTACTTTGTAGACTGTCTTTCATTTGGGTTCATCTGATATTTTCCCCTGAATACATGGATTTGGGGGATAGAATCACACCAAGGCAATGTGGCCTTCTCAGAGCATCATCTCAGGGTGCCATGGTATTGACAGGTCCTATTATGGTGATGTTCACCTTGATCTCTTCATTCAGATGTATTTGCCCTGTTTCCCCATTATAACATTACTATTTTTCTCCTTTGTAACTAGTAAAAATTGAGAGGGAGTCATTTGGAAGATGATGCAGCTATCCTATTTCTCCTTAATGTTTCACACGCTCATTTTGTCATTCACCAGTGGAGGTTGCTTGAAGCAATTACTATTGTTCTTTGCAATTACTACGTTGTTGTTGTTGTCAGGTGCCATATAGTCAGTGTCCGATTCATAGCGACCCTATGTTCAACAGGCAAAACATTATTGTCAGTTCTTCTCTGCTATTCATAGGGTTTTCAATAGCTGATTGTTTTTTGGAAGTGCGTTGCTGGGTCCTTCTCCCAAGCCTACAGCACCTGGTGTTCCCAGGCAGCCTCCCATCCAAGTACAAAACAGGCCGGACCCTGCTTAGCTTGCGAGATCTGATGGTGTGGCTGCAGGCTGCAATTGCTATAGTACTGTTTTAATAGTAGTTTTATGTCTCCTATTTCTTCTACATCTATTAATTAAGGAAGAGTTATCCTTTCTCCAAACTTATTTATTTGTTTCAATTAGGATAAACTCTTGAATCTTTATTCTTTGGGTTCTAATTCAATACTATCTTATTTTCTTGCTCAAATTGTTTCAGCTTTTGTTAGTAGGAGCCTTTTTGAGTTGGCTTTTGTGTCTTTTTGACAAATCCCACTTTTTAAAACCACTTTGTTATTTTATGGCAAGATACTCCAGGCTCATCTTGTCTTTTCCTTTTCCTGCTCCTAGAATCACCCATGTCTCCAAGAAGCTCTGGTTCCTTTCATGGGAAATGATATTTAGAAACCAAGATTTGGATATTAGGTGGGATCATTGCTACAGAGTTGTCATTGTTTCCCAAGACCTCTTGGCATAGAGAGTTAAGAAATTAGAGGTGTATACTGGTCTATCTATCATTTATCTATCTATCTCAAACAAACGTAAGTGTATTTTGACCTCTAACTCCAGTTCAAAACCACAGGTCTCATTCTAACACTCCATCCTCTTGTCTATCAATTCTTTCTCTGACAGTGGGAAATAGGATTCTACTATCTACAGTACACTTATCCACTCATCTCTAGGACATACATAAAATAGTTTCAGATACATGCATTTGTTTGACACATGCATTTAGAATTTCCCCCTTCACTAGACACTTGTTGGGTCATCTGACACTGTGCTTAGAGTCTGCTAGCTTCCTTTGTACTTATTACTCAGCAAATCAATCCATGGCTGTTCCCCACCGGGCCCTGCTGCAGCCCAATACTCTCTCCCTACACATTCTCTATGCTCTCTCTGCTACTCAATTTGATGCTTGACTTCTATATAAAGCCACTTTTTATTTCCTGAAGGCTGAGAATGTGGGATGGTAGTAACACATGGTGTAATATTTAAGATGAATTTCCCAAGTCCTCACGATTACTGATAAAACCTTACACCTTGTGGACACCTATCCTCATCTGCTTGCACAAGATCCTGGCTGTCTTGTAAAGACCTCACTCCCCAGCTTCCTCCAAGTACTGCTAAGAAGTTCCGGGTGGAATCTCCCATGGGTTGGAGAGCATGTGCAGACCTGCCAAGCTCTGCTGCTCTGCTGAGCTCTGTGGATGCCCAAGATGTTCTCAGCCTCTGATGGGCAGCCCCATAGCTAACCCTGGAGGCCCTGGCATTTTCAGCTGCCTTAGCCTCCCGGAGGATGGGGAGAAGATCTGTCTTCCCTTTTAATTTCACTCTATTAAGAGGAGGGCTGCTGGGATTTGGCTCAGTGGGTAGAGCGCTGCGCTGCAGTCTCTGAGGACCTGAGTTCAATTCCCAGCACCGTAAAAACGGGAGAAGGACATGGCAATCCACTCCCAAGGCAGCCATTGAAAACCCTATGAGGGTCGCTATGAGTCGGATACCGACTCGACAGCACCTAACAACAACAAGAGGAGGGCTAGGATTTAGCTCAATTGGTAGAGCACTGCTTTGCAGTCTGTGAGGTCCTGAGTTCGATTCCTAGCACCGCAAAAATGGGAGAAGGACCTGGCAATCCACTCCCAAGGCAATCCTGAAACAGTCAGCCATTGAAAATCCTATGAGGGTCGCTGAGTTGGACTCGACTCGACGGCACCTAACAACAACAACAACCATTAAGAGGGGCCACTGCAGTGCTGCTCACACCTTCATTGTCTGCAGTTTTAACAAAAGTAGCTCTCTCTGTTCTTATTATTTTATTCCCTGCACCCCACACCTCTATCCTGTCACACTTGAGGCACATTCATGCATACAAAGATGTTGTGCTGAAGACCAATTTGAGTGATACCTGTCATGTGTTGTTGTTGTTGTTAGGTGCCGTCAAGTCGGTATCCAACTCATAGCGACCCTCATAGGGTTTTCAATGGCTGACTGTTTCAGGATTGCCTTGGGAGTGGATTGCCAGGCCCTTCTCCCATTTTTGCAGTGCTGGGAATTGAACTCGGGACCTCAGAGACTGCAGTGCAACGCTCTACCAACTGACCCAAATCCCAGCCTCCTGTCATGTGTAGGTTGTAGGTAAATGGCTCACACATCCTAAGTGCTTCTGCCTGCATCCATGGCCGACTCAGCGCATCAATCCTTGGCTCTTTCCCACTGGGCTCTACTGCAGCCCAATAACCTTTCCCTGCCCAGATCTCTGTGCTCCCTCTGCCACTCAATTTGATGCCTGTAGTGACAGTGGTTGCTGGCTCTCTAGAAAGTTTCATGATCTCTTTCTATAGTATGGAGTTGTCACCAAAATTGTCATGGCTGTGGGGGGATTATCTTTCCCAGTGCCTCTTACATCAAGCTTTTTTACATGCTGGTCCTCCCCGCTCGAATGTCAGTGGAAGTGATGTGTGTCACTTCTGGGTTGGCACTTTTAAGCAAATGATGCTCTGCTCTTTTTCTCACCAACTGTCCCCACGCTCCAACATCTGGAAGCTGAGTCCGCTCAGGCCTTTGGGGAAGATGGCGCCACAAGCTGGGTGGGAGGAGCCTGGATCCCTGAGTCTCCATGTGGAGGAGAGCCACCTGCCCACACTCTGTGGAAAACACCTGAGTTAAAAGCAACTTTTACAATCCTAGTGAAATTCTGGGTTTTATTTGTTGCAGTGGAAAGAATTGCCCTGATAAATGTTACATGAAACCTATTTTCCACCTGGACACCATGCCTGGTTGGGAAAGGTTGTAGCCATGGCTGAACTCACGAGGCCCAGGTCTGTTTTCCCTCAGAGGTGCCTCTCCAGGAAGCTGTTCACCTTCTCAGCTCTTCCATTAAGCACATTCCAGTTCACAGTTAGGACTCAGTGCAGGTGTCACTGTTTCCATGAAGTCTTCCCCAATCTCCCCAAACTGGTAAGGATCTTCCACAGCAGTCCTCCCAAACCCTGGGTATCCCTTGGTCACAGAATCATCAGTGTATTTTTATCAACTGATTACTTGCCTGTGAGCTCCAGGAATGGATGGTGGAATCAATGGGTGAAAAATCCTGTCTGTGTCAATAACCCCTAAATGTCTACCTCCAGCCCACATCTCCCCCCTACGCCTGCTCCTTGGGAATCACACCCACAGAAACCTCCTTCTGCTGGTTCTTTTTTTTTTTTTCCTGATACTGGGGGGCTGAATCCAGGGCCTTGCACATACTTCGCAAGCACTCTGCCACTTAGCTGCACCTCAGCCCTGTTTTTAATTTTTTTTAATCTTGAGACAGGGTCTCTCTAAGTTGCATAGGCTGTTTCTGGCCTCGAACCTGTGATCCTTCCGCCTCAGCCTCCCAAGTCACTTGTTATTTTAATGGAATACCCATTTAGACACCTCAGACTTGGCATGTGCCCCAAAACTTTCATGGTATTTCCTCCAAATATGCTTTTTCTTGTATTGCTTAAACCAGGTGATGATTTCACCAACCACTCAGCTTTGCAGGCTGGAAACCCGTATGTCATTAGGACTTCATTTTAGCAATGAAGTATTGGAGGTTAGGAGAGTTTTAGTGTTGGGGTTGAACCTGATCTGCAGCTCTAGTGCCTGGCCACGTGCCCCTGCACCCTGCCATGGAGTCCCTGTGTGCATGTGCTGTTCTTCCTCCATTTTCCTTGCTGCCCTCCTCTGTTCAGCTTGGAGGCCTCCCAGCCCTGCTCCTCTGTGGGACTGACAGCCTCCACTGACATCTCCACTGGGCTAGGTTTCTCCCCTGCAGCTTTAAATAAACACATTTGATTAGGAGGATGTGCCTTTCTCTGCAGGTAATTTATGCCCTTCTATGCAAATTGTCCAATTAATTAAAAAGAAAAGAACAGAAAAACACAATTCAGAGCAGTGAGCCCCTGAAAGAGAAAAGGAAAAAGCTGCCAGCAAATTGGTGGCATCCAGGGAATTCTGGGCTTGAAATCAGACAGAACTGCCTCCGACCCCCAGCTCCATGGCTCTCTGGCTGTGAGACCTTGGGTGGGTCACATCACCTCCTTTTTCTCACCTCCCTTTCTTTAATCTCTGCTTTGCAGGGTTGTTATCACTTGAGAAGATATACACATGTTTTGGGAAATCAAAGATGCTCCAGCAGAAGGGGAAGAAGCCTATTTCTTTACATTGTTGTTGTTGTCGTTGTCGTGTGCCATTGAGTTGTGTCCCACTCATAGCAACCCTCATAGGGTTTTCAATGACTGATTGTTTCGGGATTGCCTCAGGAGTGGATTGCCACATCCTTCTCCCATTTTTGCAGTGCTGGGAATCGGAACTCAGGACCTCAGAGACTGCAGAGTGGTGCTCTACCAACTGAGCTAAATTGATTTTTTTACATTAATCTACAGAAAAGCAAATTTTGGTCTATGTATCCTCTTAGGGACTCTAGAGCTTCTGGCCACACTGCGAGAAACTCATGGAGGACTGACTTGGTGCATATCTCTCCAGCTCTGTTGTGGGCTGAATTATGTCCCCTGAAAAAAAGATATGCTGACATCCTAACCCCAAATATCTCAGAATGTGACTCTGGAGAAGCGCTCTTTCTATCTTTTTACTTAGATAATCAAGTTAAAATGAGGCCATTCGCGTGGTCTCAGGTCTGATATCACTGGTGTGCTCACGAAAAGGGGAACTGGACAAAGAGACAGACACAGATGAATGCTCTACAGAGCAGACCCTGGGATGAGGCCTCAATAAGCCCAGGGTCCCTGGGGATTGCCAGGAAACCACCTAAATCTGAGGGAGAGGAAAGAAACAGGTTCTTCCTTGCAACTCAGAGGCATAACCAACTGTTCATAACTATTTTGTACTTTTAGCCTACAGAGCAATGAATTTCTCACTTAAATATGTTTTTAAGCCATCACTGTTACTATTTGTTACAGCAACTCAAACAAACTAATGCAGGCTCTGAATGTTGTGCCCTTTCTCCAAACCATAGGGGAAAGTGGCTCCTTGTGCAGTCATTATAAGAAATGCATAACAAGTGGAATGAGTCTATCCACATCTGTAGTCACTGACCTTGTCTGGTTCAGCTAAGGCCCAGCAGAGGTCAAAGCCTTGCCGGGACACCGTGTGGGCATCAGGGACCCACAGGACCTGGTTGGTGTGGTGGCCAGAGGCACCAAAGAAGGACCTCGGGAGACCTTCTGAGGGAAACAGGAGAGGGAAAGTTTATTGGGATGCTCCCCAAGTGAGGGGCAACCAGCAAGCAGCACATGTCAAGTGCTAGCTCAAAGCCTGCAGCATAGAATGCTGCAGGCTCTCTGATGGTACAGCTCTGCTCTTAAAGCTACAGCTACAAGCAACAGATGTTCTGCTGGGCTGGAGGTCCGGTGGTCTTGACTCTCACAGCTCACCTTCTCTGCCTGCCTCCTTCCCAAGTATGGGAGGAATTGGGAGGCTCTTTGTGAGTTGTTTGTAGCCTTCGGCACTTTGGAGCCCCTGGTCTTGACTTGTTGGCTTGCTAGGAGGTCTTCCACAGGATTGGGGATTGCTGAATCAAGGTGATGGGGTCCAGACAGCCGTTGGAGAATGGTGAAGGGTGAAGGGTACTGGTAAGGCCCAGGAGCCTGTTTATATAGACTCCTGGAAGGGGGTGTGTACTGGGGATAGCTAATCAGGGTACATTCCTGGCAGGTATGACAGGCAGTTATTTAAATAGGGTGATTTTGGGATGCAATTGGGATTGGTAGGTAAGGTGGGTAAGGGTTCAATCAGGTAGGGTACCTTAGGAGCCAATCAGAGTGCTAGGGGTAGCCAATCAAAGTAGAGGTGGTTAGGATAGGGTCAGGCTGGTCAGGGGCCATCTTTACTCACTTGATGGGAGGGGTAGGAGTGAGTGAGTGGAATGTGGCCCTGGGGTCACCCAGAGGTCAGTCCCTCAGGCTAGTATGAGGGACCCTATTCACGGGGTGCTTTTAAAAATTCCCCAACATGACCTCCACCACATGTAGGTGCTCTGGTGGGAGTTGAGAAGCTGGCGATAAGTAATGCAGACCTCAAGATGCTAGTGACAGAGGCCAAGCACTTACAGAGGGACACTCTTTCATTCTTTTATACGGCCCCCATCATTCAGCCAGCGCCCTGCTGCCTGGGTAGCTACTGGGGAGGACCTGACCCACCCTTATAGAGCTGCAGGACAGAGGGTGGCACAGAGCTTGGAGAGGGGTGAATGAAGGACGTGTGCCACAGCCTGTGGTTCCAGGGGCTCCACGATGTGGTGGTGGTGGGGTTGTCCACAGGCAATAACAGCCATCATCGCTCCCACGGTCACAGCCTCAGCAACAACCCACTCCTTAGCTAGCAGGGAGGAAAAAAATAAGGGACTGAAGCTTCATTTGGAATAGATGAGCCAGAACACAAACTGTCTTCCTCACATATTCGCTATTAGCTTTCAATCTCCTCTTTTGTAATCACGAGAGTTGGCTAAAACAGCATCAGCAATTTGGGCTTAAAATCAGCGAAGGTAGTTGGCATTTAATTGCATTTGGAACAAAAACAGAGGGAAATCTTTGAAAGTCATTATTGTACTTCTGCAGCGTGAGAAGTGGTGCTTTTAATTAGTTGTTCTTTGACCCTTTTCTTGGCAACACAGATGAAAGCTGCTTGTGCTGGGCTCAAGCCAAACACAGATCCACTTCAAGCTCTCAGCCGCATTTCCTAAGCAAGTGGAGGGGGTGGCTGCCTGCGTGGATGCCTCCTCCTGCTTGGAAGGAGCACCGTCCCCCCAAAGGAGGCTCAGGCTCTGCCTTGTTGAAGAGTTATGGGCAGCATTTTTCTGCTTTGGCTTTGGCCTAGAATGCCATCTTGCAGCTCTGGGAGAAAACCTTTTTCAATTGAGGCCTGGAAAATTCGTGCAGCAGAAAACACACTGAGCGAGGGATTCTGTTGCTCCGTGCAATGTCCACCTTTCATCCGGGCCCTTCAGACAACTTTACTGTGGCTGACTGAATTGTTTGCAAATGAATTTCCTTCCCCCAAAGCAAAAGAACGGCTTTATTTTCCCCGTCATGCAATGAGATGGGGAGAATCCAATGCAGTAGATTTCCTCTTGAGTATAGCGCTATCTGTATTTGCAAGAAGTGCCTGGAGAAGCCAACAGAGGACAGGTGATAGCTTAAGGCAGTCATCTTCAATGCCTCTGTAAAATGATGGGCAATTTTTAAAATGAGCTTTTCTTTACACATTTTAGGATGATCTAGTTATCTTTTGAATCACAAATTTTAATAGTTATGAAAGATGTAACATTTTTTACTGTATGCAAGTATGTGCTTTAAATATATTTGCTTTGTAACTTCTTGGCTGCACATTTAATTGTGTCAGTTTTTAAGGAGACATACCATTTACAGGCACTTACAGCATACATACAGTATGACAATTGTCCACATGTGTACAATGGGTAATAATCAGATCAGGTAATAGGCCTTTCCATCTCCTCAAACATTGATTTTTTTCCCTAAGAATTGGGAATTTTCCACTCTTGTAGTTATTTTGAAATATACCATAGATTGTGGTAGACTATAGTTATCCTATTAGGCTCTTGAACACTAAAAAGTTCTTCCAGATTTGAAAAATGTCTGCCATGCAGCCTAAATGGCAAGGCTGCCAATTTAAACCCTCAACCACATCAAATTGTATGCCAGAAAGCATCTGACTTCATTACTCAGTTCAGATAAGCTTGACCTTGAGACCCATACCTCCCTTCTGAATTCTAAGTTAGACAGATAGACAGACAGACAGAAGTAGATATATAATGGAATAAAGTCCATAGAGATCTTTGCCAGGAGGTGGCTGCAGTCTCCCCCATGGAAAATCCTTGCTCTAGTGACAGTTCTTCCAAGTCTGTCTGTCCTTAACTCTCTCTCTGCCTGGGTCTGGAGGTCTTTGTCCTCTGTGGCTAAGCACAATGGTGACCACGAGTGGGAAAGGCCAGCCTGCCTTTGGCTAAATAGAAGAAGGGCAATTGTACAAAGGGAAGAGGGAGAGGAGAACGGGTGGCCTTTGGAAGTTACCAGAAGGACAATTTTATAAGCAAGGGCTTCTGGAAGCTGAAGATGTGGAAATTCACCCCTAAAACAAGCCCAAGTCTTTGCCTACCCTCCAAGCATCTGTTTCTCCATTTTGAAAGCTCTTGGATAGTCTAAGCAGAAAAGGGGAATAATTAAAGAATGCTGTGGGGTTCACAGCCTCATTGAGAAGGCCAGGGAGCCCACCCCCAGGTTTAGCTTTCTAGGCTGGCATTCGGAACTATGCTACAGAGGGACCCAAGAAGGAAGCCAAGGGCCAAGGACTCGATTACGGCCACAGCTGTGACGTGGTTAGAGAACAGAGAAACAGCACTGAAATATCTTCATCTCTTAACCCAGACTGGTTGCTTCTGGTATTAAACAGGTTAAATGTTGTGAGACTTAGTAAAAGAACACATTGGCATGGATAGTCAAATATTCCACATTCATAGATGGGTTTTGTCCCACAAAATTGCTGCCTATATTAAGGATGGAGTCTTCTCTCTCAGCCCCGTCTGGTGTCCTGGTAGTAGTTTGGAATTATTTGGAACATACACAGAGGAACAAAATCAAGCTGTGTCATCAATCATTTGAAAAGAGGAAAGAGGTCCTGGTGATATGGGACATACTTGTCAAGCTCTGTCACCCTTCTCTGGAATATTGCAAAATCTTCACAGCCAGTCACCTTCCAGGCTGGGCTTTTTTTTTTTTCTCTAGTCTCTCCTCTTCAGGGGCCATAAGAGTGATTGTCCTTTTATCAAAGTCTTGAGAAATTGTTGTTAGAAGTACAGAAGGATACAGCTACTTTGGAAAAAGGTCCGCAAGACTGTTTTTTAAACATATAAATACAGCTAAATATATATCTACCTTTGTTATGATCAAGCAGATGTCCTCCCAAGAAATACAAAAGCATTTTTTCTTTTGTTTCTTTTGTTTCTGCACAAATACTTGTACATGAATATCGATAATAGCATTTTCTGGAATAACCAAAACACTGGATGCACCTGTATATAGCCATACTACTGTGGCATCCAATCCCATCTTATCTTGGAAGCTAAGCAGGATCAGACCTGATTAATACTTGGATGGAAGACTGCCTTGGAATACCGGGTGCTATAGGATTGGGAGAAGGACCCAGCAACCTACTCCCCCAAAACAATCAGCCATTGAAAACCCCATGAATAGCAGAGAAGCAGTAACAATAGTGTTTCACCTGTTATATGAAGGGTCACTATGAGTCAAGACACCGACTTGACAGCACCTAACAACAACCACCACCATAGAAGAATGGGTAGAGGAACTGTGGTAGGTCCATAGAAGCTAATGATTAAGTGACAACAGGAATGAGCTACTGCTATATGCGATAACATGGAACAATCTCACAAACACACTACATGAAACCTTACTCCAAAGAGCATGTCCTGTCTAATTCTACTTATATAAAGTTTCACATCAGGCAAACTAATGATAGGCAGTCTGCAGTGATACAGCTCCAGGACAATGGCTACCTGTGAGGGTGTGTGGGTATGGGGGTTAACGGTGAAAGAAGAACAGCGACGGCTCTAGAGAGATGGAAATGCTCTGCAAGTTGATGGGCGTTTGCATTTCACAGAGGCTCATCCGTCATGACCCATCAACAGGTTCTTAAATATTTGTGCATTTCACTGTATTGTTTCACCACAAAATAAAAGAATTATAAACAAATATTGACCATTTGTTAATGAGATGCATGCTGACATGTTTAGGAAGAAGTGTGCTGATGTCTACAACTTAACTTAGATTTGCATAGAAATGACAATGGGTTAATGGATGGATAGAGAGGATGAGCCAGATGGATAGACAGGTGATAATGGAAATGCAGCTAAGTGTTAAGCACATCTAGTTGATGGGCACAAGGTTATCCACTGTTGTTGTTGTTGTTGTTAGGTGCCGTCGAGTCGAGTCCGACTCATAGCGATCCTATGTACAGCAGATCGAAACACTTGCCGATTCTGTGCCAGGCAAACAATCTTATTTATGTTTAAGCCCATTGTTGCAGACACTGTGTTAATCTATCTGGTGGAGGGTTTTCCTCTTTTCCGTTGACCTGCCACTCTTCCAAACATGATGTCCTTCTCCAGGGATTGTTCTGTCCTGACTACATGTCCGAAATATGTAAGACGCAGTCTGGCCATTTTTGCTTCCAAGGAGCACTCTGGTTGTACCTCTTCTAGGACAGATCTGTTGGTTCTTTTGGCAGTCCATGGTATATTCAATAGACGTCTCCAGCACCACAGTTCAAAAGCATCAATTCTTTTTCTGTCTCTCTTGTTCAATGTCCAGCTTTCACA
>VMDO01028030.1:0-24452 GCA_007922755.1 Pedetes capensis
GAAGTGACATGAAAAGGGGGAGGGCTATTTCTCCATCCGCTGAAATGGCCTTGGCCATGGGACATGCTTTAGATAACAAAATGAGCTGCAAGACCTGGTGTGCCAGGTTGGCGCAATGGTCTCAGAAGCCAGGCATGGCTAAGCTCACTTTCTTGTGCTTCTGCCCTTGTCTTGAGAAGGGAAAGCCTGGTTAGAGTTTCCTCAATTAAGGTACCAAAGCAAAGTCCTCAGCCGACCCAGATTCTAGAGCAAGTCAGCAGAGACCCACTGACTACCAGCTATGTGGCCCAGGGCCTAAATAAATGCTTGTACACTGCTGAAATTTGGTGGATTTGTTGTATGGCATTCTTGTGACCAGGGCTATTGAATACACTAGGTCAGTCTACTGTCTCTTCAGATGTGTCTGGCACAAAGTGAGTGCTCAGTAAATATCTGATGAATGAATGAGTGCATGAATGCAATGTGTCCTTTTAGATTTCAAACTCAGTAGGATGAAGGGACCCCAGGACCCTTGTCTTTCACAAGAGACTGATCCTATAGTGGCCATCTCTACCTGAGATAGTGTGAGCTAACTCCTTGGGGGAAGCCTTACCTCTGGCTTCTGGAGGTATACCTCTTGCCATCTTGGGTTAAGTTTTGGAAGATATCTGAGAAAGCAGCAAAAAGGAACATAGTCAATTTGTGTGTGTGTGTGTGTGTGTGTGTGTGTGTGTGTGTGTGTGTGTGTAACATTATAAACCAGGTCCTCCCATGGACCCACTCACCTTAACCACATTCATGTTGAAAATACAAGGGAAGCTGCATGTGATGGGTTGTATCTGTAACTTCAGCAACACAGGAGGCTGAGGTGGGAGGATGGCAAGTTTAATGCCAGAAGCAGCCTGTGTAACTTAGAAAGACCCTGCCTCAAGATAAAAAAAAATAAAATAAAAGAGGGGCTGGGAGTGCAGCTCAGTGGTAGAGCACTTGGCTGGCATATGCAAGGCCTTGGGTTCAACTCCCAGTACTGCAAAAAGAAAAAAAGAAAAAGAAAATGCAAAGGAAACGAATTTTTGCCTATGGGTAATGACACATAGCCCCACTTATTATAAGTGAGCTACCTTAAGCCTCTGCCCCTGGAGCAAGGGCAGGATATGAGTTAGTGTAGATAGACACAGCCAAGTTGCACTGGTACATGGTCCCCAGTCCCTGGAGCTCCCCAAGTCTGCTGTTTCTGTACTGATACCTGCCCTCCCTCGAGCTGGAATGAAGGACAGGTGGGTAACCACAGGGCGTGCAGAGGAAGTCCCTCCTCCTCACCAGTTACCCCTCCATGTTCTCTGCATCAGGATCAAGTGGGCAAAGCTGACAATGTCTGAGGCTGCCATACCAGAGCCACATCAGAGCCTCATTTCGTCTCGTACAATTCCTGCATTGACACAAGCTCCTGCCCGAGGTGACGGGGGTTTGTATCCATTCCCCACCTATATTTGCTCTGGGTTCTGTGCAGACTCCTTAAATCGTCCATCCACCTAAGGGACCTGAATACTGATAGCATGGGGATTATTTTATGGGGTTTATTTCAAATCGTTCAATTATTCATCAATTAACTTTTTAAAAATCTCCATCCTCCACCTTTGTTCCCTTAGACCACCAGCATGAAGATCTTTTTATCAAGCAGTTTACTGGACTCCAAGGCAGGGGGAAGTCTCCTTAGTGGTCAAGAGCATCTTCTTAGAGCCCAGTAGTTTGGGATTTAAACCCCAGCCAAGTTTCTTACCCGCTCTAAGCTTCAATTTCTTCCTCTGTAGAGTGGAGATGATAGCAGGGTGTTGAAGATTGAATGAGAACCTGGGTGTGCCAACACTCAGTAAGTGTTAGCTATGATCACGTTGATCATAATAATCAATGGTTATGCTGTATGCCAGTCTACATCTTCCTACCTCTGTGCTCCAGGAGTACTACTGTGTAATAGAGTCACTTCAGAGTGTCGTGCAGCCCCACATCTTCCCTGCGGAGGAGCACCTGCCCCTACTGCTCCGCAGCACCAGCTCCTCTGTGCCAATCTGCCTCCCAAGTAGCAGTTCACGTAGCTTCACCCATTACTGTCTTGCTTGTGGAAAAACTGCAAAGTAACTCAGAGCTAAGGCTAAGCAAGCAAGCATGCTGAAGCATCATCTGAGAGCCCTCTGTGCCCCAGTGCCAAAGCTGCAGAGGGCAAGAATTAGGCAGAGGGCTGGAAAGGGAGAGGGCTTCTTCTCATGGGGCATCAACAGTCTGGGTGTAGGTAAATGTTCTTCATGTAAGCTCACCATCCACATTTGGAAGTGGTTCCAACTTCATGACTCAGGAGACAAGTGGGATAGTGTGAGTAATCATTAGAAGAGTAGGAAGAGGCCAATTTCTGAGGAACTTTAAATGCCAACATGCTAAGGAGATTGAACTTCCTCTGAGGCCGAAGGGGATGAGTCTTAAAAAGCTTTTCATAAGGAAGCAACTGACCAGATGTGTGTTTTGGAAATCCACGAGACCATCGTAGCAGGCTGTCTGGGTTTGGGAGAGAGGAAGAGCAAGGCTCACTGCAGGGAGAGTACACAAGATTGGACCAGTGTTAGGTATAAAGGGCTGAAGGGGAGAGGAGTATCTTATGTGGATTTCCAGAAACACGATTTGGGGACCGTTCTGGAAAGGAGTGTGGCTAAGACTTATTCTCACCTGGTAGAGTATCAGCAACTTCCACAAGCTTCTGAATTCCTGGATATTCACAGTACCTGATTCATTAAGCTGACAACAGGTTAAAGTAAAAGCTGCCAGGGAAGAATTTCATCCTCAGCTCTGAAAGAAATGATTGACTCTCTACCTGGCAGTGTGCAATTTATGGTGACCCTATTCAATGTCTTCTATTTCAACTTCTATTCATGTCTTCTATTTCAACTATTCATGTCTTCTATTTCAACTTCTATTCACTTTTATTCAATGTCTTCTATTTCAACTTCTATTTCAACTTCTCTTTCAACTTCTCTCATTGTCCAGTCCAGCCCAGGACTCCCCTGCCCTCCCTAGGAAAGGACAGAGTGAGCAGGAACACAGTGACTCTGAGAGAGGACATTGGAGGTGACTATGGTGATGACAAAAACCATCATTTAGTGAAGCAGGATATTTTGACATGCCACTTTGATGTGATTTATATAAAAACTAGTAGGTTCTTTTTCATTATTTTTAAAACCAATGTATGGAAGAATTTAGGCACAGGGTGGCTGTGCTAGTTGACCTTTCATTGCTGTGATAAAGCCCCGTAAAAATCAATTGAAAAGAAGGAAGGATTTATCTTGGCTAACGGTTTCAGAGGTTTCAGTCCATGATCAGCTGGCTCCCTTGCTGTGCACCTGAGACAAAGGTGAACATCAGAGCATCGGGAGCAGGTGGAGGACGCTGTTCATGTCATGGTGGCCAAGAAGCAGAGAGGAGTAACAGGAAGGGGCCCACAAGAAGATACAGTCCCCAACGGCATGCCCCCCACCCCGGTGATCTACGTCCTCCAGCTAAGCCCCATTTTCTACTTTTCACCTCCCAGTAATGCCATCATATTATGAATTCATCAATAGATCAATCCATTGATTAGATCAGTGCCCTCAGGGTCTTGTCACTTCCCAAAAGCCCATCAACTGACAATTAAACCTCCAACACATGAGCCTCTTGGGGACATTTCATATTCAAACCATACCAGTGGCTAAGGATGTCTCTTATTGTTGTTGTTGGATGCCATTGAGTCATATCTGACTCATAGTGATCCTCACAAGGTTTTAAATGGCTGACTGTTTTGGGATTACCTCAGGAGTGGATTGCCATGACTTTCTCCCATTTTTGCAGTGCTGGGAATCGAACTCAGGATCTCAGAGACTGCAGAGCAGTGCTCTACCAACTGAGCTAACTTAGCCATTTTTTTTTAAGTTAAAAAGCTCAGTGGTGGGCATTGTAAACCATGTCCAAATATGCTGCGCACCAAAGAGACTGGGTCAAAATACCACCACACATCTCTGAGCTTCCAATCACGTAGCCTGGCACTGAATCACATACTTTACCTGTGTTGTTTCATTTGGGCCTAGTGGAAGAGATAGTCATTAGCTCCCCTGACTTTCTAGAGGATTAAATGAGCCCTCAGTGAGGGTATGATCCTGTCTAAGTTCCAATAGCTGGTGGCAAGGCTGGGACCTGCCCCAAATGCCTCTATACCTAACCACCATCCTGCATTGCCTCTGAATGTCATCAAAGATGGTTTTTGTTTTCACAATCCTCAGACTACCCATTCTCTTTGCCTCTCTGGAGTATGAATAATAAAACTCTGATTAAGCTGTCCGCTTAGAAAGGCAGAACATTTGCTAGAAAAATAACAGGGTTGAGAACCGGGAAAGCTGAGTTCCTGGCATGTCTTTCACTTCTCTGAGCTGAGGTTGCAGCCACCTCCTTTCAACAAATGAAAGACACAGGGCCTTGAGGCTGTTGCAAAGGCCTCTTGTGACCCTGATTCTGCCCCATCTTCACTCTTGTTGTTGTTGTTAGGTGCCGTCCAGTCGGTATCCGACTCATAGCAACCCTCATAGGGTTTTCAATGGCTGACTGTTTCGGGATTGCCTCAGGAGTGGATTGCCAGGCCCTTCTTCCATTTTTGTGGTGCTGGGAATTGAACTCAGGACCTCAGAGACTGCAGCACAGCGCTGTATCAACTGAGCTAAATCCAGCCCTCTTCACTCTTAGGAAGCAAAATAAGTGCTGTTGATAGCTAATATTGATCCCTTCTTAGATGACAGCTTTGACCTCAGCACTTAGCCTGTGTTATCCATTTGCATATTCACCCTAATCCTGCAGACTAGGTTTAACACTCTCGACATACTTCTCATGAGCACCTGGAGACACAGTGAGGCTCAGGGACTTGTCCAAGATCACACAACTAAGAAAGGCTGGGCTTGGGATTCAAACTCAGACAGGGAGGTTCCAGAGCAAAACTCTCAACCAACTGTATGCTCCTGCCTACAAACCTGAAAAGATACACCCAGTAGGGCCTGGAGCCATTGGCGGGCTTCAAAGCTTAAGAGAGCCCATGTGCTCCCCAGACCTGCAAGGGAGCAAAAGGGACCACCTAGGGTGCTGCAGCCCTTTCCTGAACTCATAATGTCCGTGCTGCCCAGACCAGGCCAGCCAGAGGTTCTGCTCTGACCTCTTCTCTGTGGGGTAGAGAGAGTGGGGAGGAGAAAGCAGCAGAGAGATTGGAGCCTGGGAGTGGATCCCACGTCCTGGAGGACACCCTGTGCTGGCTGGACTTTGCTTACCCAGTGGGCAATTGAACACAGGCTCCATACCTGGGGAGGCCAGGATGCCAGTCTCAGACTCTCATATCTGGAAGAGATCTGAGAGATCAACGAGGTTAAGGTCCACTCCAACTGGAAGATCCTCTCCTCAAGTTTCTTGATGATGATCTGTCAGTGATGGCTGCTTACTTTCCCACATGGCTCTCGGAGAGTTGTGGTCAGGAGAAAGCTCTTAAATCCAAATGAGCCTCCAGGATTATTTGCCACTGGTCTAGTTCTGCCTCCAGAAAAGCATAGAGTGGTATTTTTCTTCTCTTTGACATTTCTCCTCCCTTCTAAATGTCTAAACCATTCCTCAGATGATCTCATTTGTAAACCCTTCTCACTCATTCCTGGACCCTGTGCTTTGTCAATATCACTCTAAAATATGGTACGAAGGCTTGAACACAATCCTTGAGGTACAGTTTGGTTAAGCAGCATATACAGGGCCTATTGCTCCCAAAGTTTTCAGTCAGCATTTCCCAAATTATGTCTAAGGAGATGCTCTGTGGAGAGACTTTTGTGGTCAATAAATGTAAAACACTTTGTATCTATTTCTCCTTCTCTCCTTTCACCAAGGCCCTGAGTCAACATCAAAATTTTATGTGACACAGAATATCCCAAGTACCATTGATCACAAAACCTAACCCCTTTTATATCATGGAGTACTTATTAAAATCTCTTAGTTTCTAATGTTTCCTGGAACATAACTACACAAATACATGTCTAAATGCTTCCATTAAATGCAGCCTCAATTCATATTAGCTTGTTTAGCAGCCACTTTAGCAGTTCATGTTAAACCGGAGGACAACTAAATCAACCATGTTATCTTTCATATAATCTTTCACTAAAAAAGGCCTTCTCTGTTAGGAATCTGTACAACCAATTGAAAGAAAAATAACACAATGGCAGTGATTTACAATCATCCTGAGTACATTTTAACTTTTGTGTTTGGTCATAACTTGTTGAGAACATTCTAGATTTCAACTCTGCTATCTATTATATTAAAAAATCCTCCCAGCTTTGGCCTATCTGGAGATCCAATAAGCCTACATTCTGTGTCTTCTTCCAAACCATCAGTAAAAGTCGGAGAATTGCAAGGGATCAAGGGCAAAATCTAGGGATTCTCATCTAAACATCTAAACATATACATAGACTTTTACTTATTTCATCCCTTTCATTTTAAATTTGTATGACCCTCGGGAATGGTGATAACACTTGTGAATACATTTAGTATTACTATTTTCAGACCCAGATTTCATCATTTATGATGGAAGACTTTACCAAATATTTTGCTAAAATATACTATAGTAGTTCTCTGACCTATCACTTCCTCTCATAGGACAAGATGAAAGCAATTTGTTCACACATTCTTTGGAAAACCATTTTGCATATCTGTTATCAAAGCATTTGAATTTTTATCAAATGCACACAAGCCATCTCACCTAGATAATTTCCCCCTAGAATTTTTTAAAGAGGGGAGCAAGGGACTTCTGATATTGCAGAATGTCTAAAGTCTTACCTTCTGACTATTTTACTGATAGCTGAATTTGACTTGGAGAAGCCATCTGGAAATTATTTCCAATCTTGAGCCAAATAATATCATGGCCTGTAATGTGCCTGGGTTTGCCATCTTGGCTTCATATAAAGGAGAAGCAACCTTCTACACTAGGTAGCAAACACCTTTAATCGTTTGTGTTACTTTCTTCACTTTGAAATTCATTCACCTCCCTGGAGAAATCAGTCTATTTCTTCCATGTTCTTCTCACTCCAAATATGTATACAAAATATTTTTATATGGACTTTAGGCTTTGCTTATAATTTATCCCAGGCTACATTTGAAAACATTGATGCTGTCCATTAGCAGACCTCCTAGATGATGTACTCTCTCCTTGCAGATTTTTGTAGCTTGGTCAATTTAAATATGAGTTCATCAGATAGCTCCCTAGAAAGGTTCGTCAATGCCTAATATTCATTGCCCAGCTTGAGGAAATGGGCACAGTCTTTCCACATGGAATTGATATGCAAAGAAATAAGTACTCCGTTCTTCTTCTCAAAATAGAAAAATGGCAGAAATCTTCATTTTTCAATACTATATATTTCTATACACTAAAACTAAGCCATGCATATATACACATATGTGTGAGTGCATGCGTGTGTGTGTGTGTGTGTGTGTGTGTGTGTGTGTGTGTGTGTGGTCATTTTCAAAGCTGCGTAAATTCCTGTACTGCTTAATCAGACCACATAATACACCCTGGTGTCAAACATGACTGCTAGGTGGGCCCAGCACTCAGTGATTCACATGACTCACAATGGGAAAGAGAAACAGAGCAAGAGTTCAGTAAAGTCATGTTCCCTCTGAGTCCTACTGGATGATTCTAAAATATTGACTTTACCAGGTCATGTGGTTCAAGATCTTTTGCAGTTGAACTGCATTTATTTCCAGATACCAAAGAGAGAGCAGAATGATAAGAGAAAACCATCATTACTGAAGGCTTCTTAGAGGGTAGAGAGGCCATAAACTAAAGGGGCTGGGGACATCATCCAGCATATGCTCAACATGGTGTATGTACCAGATCTGGGCAGAAATAAGTGACACCATTATATGACACATGAAGAATGCAACTAGTCATGTGATTAAAGCTGGGATTTCATAAGAACTTAACAGTGCTTTTTAACTAGGGGCCCAAGTCCAGGGCACCCAGCAGGGAAAGACCCTTAACAAGCAGAATCATAGGGAACAATGATTTTCAATAGTGGCATTTCAGAAGTTCAGCAATTTGCCTTGAATTTTCTTTTTCATAAAATAGCATTGACCAGAACTCCAGATTTTAATTTTTGAATTTATCTAAAGCAACTCTTTATATTAACAATTGACTTTAAAACATATCAATGAAGTACAAGAATTATGCACTTGAAGTTATAAAGCTGATACATATTCATAACATACAGTTTTTACCTGATTCATGTGTGTATTGGGATTCTCTGTGAGATTGCATGTGATAAAAGGATACAGCATAAAATGTTTGGTACCCACTGGTATGGAGGAAAGCTTCTATAAATGTGTTGTAAGACTCTTGATTTATCCTCTCTGGCTACATTAAACAAAATGCCAGATGGGAAGGCAGGTAGGCTGTGAATTTAAATCAGGAATGTCACTAGCAAGGGAGCTCGTGTTCTTTCCATTTTAATGACATTGCTCAAATGTCAGGCCCTATATTTCCAGTATGCTTCTTGTCCAATTCCTAGATGTCCTATAGGATGGGGAGAGAAGGACCCCAGAGCCTTGCCTTTGCCCGCTGGCCTTCTGCTAGGCTCCAGCTGGGTGAGCCCCAGGAAAGAACTCAAGGGGCCCAGGGGTGTGGCCCCAGGCTCTTCTCCTTCCCAGTGCCTTCTTACCATCTTATACCCTCTCCAGACCACAACCAAGGGACCTTTCCTCCTGGGCTTCCCTCTGATGCACCCCTGAGCCCCCAGGACTGTCACCCTCATGCCCTCCCTCATCCCTTCCCCATTCCCAACACTGGTTCTTGAATTGGCTGTATTCTGTTTTCTCACGGAGTAAATATTAAAGCTGCCTCTCCTATGCTGAATCAGTGCAGCTTCTAATAACAGATCATCACTTTTGTAGGACACTTCTGGAGACAATGGCTCTACTCACTTGTCTAAAAGCATGAGGACTTTAATAGAAAGTGGCAGTTTGGGGAACAGTTAGGCTTAAATCACAGTTTATACCCATCATCAAGCAGGTACCAAACCACACGCTGCCTGAAATTGCATGCTCCCCTTTGTCCCCTGCTCCTCCCTCCATACCACACCCAGGCAACTAACGTTTTCAGATTTTGGTGACGATTCCTTCTGCCCTTCATTTTGCTTTACTATCTCCTGTATGAACAGATGCATAGAAGGAAGTTATCCTTCCCTCTTTTGCACTCTTTTGCACATGCTAATCTCACAGCCTGCAGCCATACTACTGTGGTGCCGATCCCGTCAGATCTCTGGAGTTAACCAGGGTTGGGCCTGGTTAGTCCTCAGATGGGAGGCCACGTGGGAGCATCAGGCTTAGGAGAAGGACCTGGCAATCCATTCTCAAAAAACAATCTGCCATTGAAAACCCTATTAATAGCAGAGAAGCACTGACAGTAGTGATTCACCTATTGTACAGAGTCACTATGAGTCAGACACCGACTTGACAACCCCTAAGAACAACAACAACAACAACAATCTTTCATGGCTTCTAGGCCTCTGGAGTTAACCTTGCATTGTCTTAAATTTTCTGCCCCAACATTCACAAACATCTCCCTTGCTCAAATTCTCCCTGAAGGTGAGGAAGTAACAGTGAAATGAGCCAAGGAAACACCAGGTAGAGAGAAACAGAAGAAAGCAGAGGGGTCGCTCACACCCAGGGCTCTGGCCCACCATGTGAGCACCTGACCCAAAAGGGTGGCTGTTTACTTTCTTGTTGCAAAAACATCAGACCTAGGCACTCCTAGAGCACAAAAGGTGATGTGGTACATTTGCCACAGGGCAGGGTCTGCAAGGATCTGTCTGTCGGTCTCCTTCCCCTCCCCAAACATGATGGGAGATGCTCACCATCCTGGCTTTGGAAACAAGCCCAGACAGGTGGAATTCTGCCTGACCACTCACCTTAGAGAAGACAACCCCGGAATTGCTGCCAACTTCACTGAGGAAAAGAAAGTGTTTCCTCTCAGGGATCATCCTGGGGACCTTTGAATCAGGACTGTTCTTCCCTGGTAAGTTCCAAAGCTGAGGCGTCATGTGGCCCGGCCCAGCTCTATATCCTCCACTTCCTATTTCTTTCTTCTTCTTTTTTTTTTTTAACAGTACTGGGAGTTGAACCCAGGGCCTTGCGCTTGCATGCTCTGCAAGTGGGGGACCACTGAGCTGCACTCTCAGCCCATTTTTTTACTTTTTTTGAGACAGGGTCTCGCTAAGTTACGCCAACTGCCTCTGGTCTCAAACTTGTGAACCTCCTGCCTCCACCTCCCAACCCTTTGGGATTCCAGGCATGCGCCACCACGCCCAGCACTTCCTATTTCTTAAAGCATCCAAGACAACCAGGAGGCAGGGCTTCCTGTTTGTAACCTCCGACCCCTGCCTCTCAGTGCTGGTAGTTTAACACCCAGTGGTCTGACCTGGTAGCAAAGTCTGACATCAACTTACACTACCTATGTCCAAGACATAAAGAACAAAACAAAACAAAAAAACAAACAAACCAACACAAAAACACCTGTCATTAAAAGATGCTCTGTCAAAACAATCATAGGCAAAATACTAAGTTTGGTTGGGCTGGTTGTCTTGATTCCACTGTGCTCTAATGACGGCTGAGCAGGCTACAGTGACAGCCTCCAGTCATCTGAACAAGCTCTGTGGGCCTCCTCAGCGTCATCTCCCCAAAGCCACCCCCGCTCCCCAGGGCCACAGAAGCTGCTTATATTCTCCTCCCCTATGCTCCTCTGGTGCCCTGGATGTGTAAATGCTTAGCTGGATGGATTATAACAGCGATTACAGCTCCCATGTCTGCGTCCTTCCCTGGCCTTCACCTTCAGGACAGGTGGTCCAGATCTGCTCCATCTTTTTATCTGGAACATACAGCATTGTTGGTTGGTTAGTGGGAGGAGGGTGGGAAGGAGGAGGAAGGATGCCCTCCAGGCAGAGTCATCCAGGTGTCCTGCTCTCCCCATCTGTCTTCCATTGCAGTGGTAGAGACTCTGATCTAGCCCTCCTTGCCTCCCATGGCCCATGGGGGGCCCAGCCTATGTCCTGACTCCAAGTCATGCTCCTGGAGAGGAGCCTTCAGAGGAACTCCAACTCATGGGGGGCCTCATGTGCAGGGCACAAGGGATGTGCCAGCGCTAGTCACAGCTCCCCGATCACTTCCTTCTCCATGAGGAGTACCTTGGGCCAGCTCGGGGGAGTGTTTTCCCAGATGAACTGGTAGGACAGTCTCCTCTGGTCATTGTAGTGCTGATGGTGGGAACAGGGGCCACAAGTGGAGGTGATCACTCAGGATTCAGGGTCAGGCTGGGGGCCCAGAGCCAGGAGGGCTAAGGTGGCCTCTGACCAGCCAAGTACAGCAATGCAGGCTGAGACAGAGGGGGGAAGAGGAGGGAGGGGCCAGAGCACGCCAGGGGCATCTCTGCTGGAGCCCTAGCAGAGGCTGATGCAAGCTGATTCGACATAACATTAAAGACAACACAGGCACAAAATGGTGTGGGATGTGGCCTGTGCCTGCAGGGTCCACCTCACAGCTGAGGAGCCAGTGGCTCAGACACGGGAGGTCATGAGACCTGGGAAGGGCCCTAGTCAGGCCTGGGATTCAGGACAGCTGAGCTCCAGTGTTCCTCACACTTCCTATTGCTGCCTCCGTGTGTGTGATACAGTTTCTGGGGTGACTATGATGTGATTGATGGCTGCACATAAGATGGACTATGACCATCCCCCACCCGTACCACAGCAGCTGTGTGGAGATTGTTCCAGCCTCATAAAGGGGAAAGAGAACCTGATGAGAGCTCAGAAGACAGCAGAGCTCCGGTTCTCATCACCTGTGTCTGTGCTTTGTTATCTAATTTCCTTTCTTATGTCTTTATTCCTGTTCCATTCATTCATTCTTTCTTCCTTTCTTTCTCTTTTCTTCCTTCCTTTAGTCTTTCTTTCTTTCTTTTTGTGTTTTGTTTTGTTTTGTTTGATACTGGGAGTTGAACCCAGGGTCTTGCACTCACATGTTTTGCAGGTGCTGTACCACTGAGGTGCACCTCCAGGCCTTTTTTTTTTTTTTTTTTTTTTTTTTTTTTTTTTTTTTTTTTTTTTTTTTTTTTTTTTTTTTTTTTTTTTTTTTTTTTTTTTTTTTTACTTTTTTGAGACAAGGTCTCACTAAATTATGCAGACTGCTTCTGGTCTCAAATTTGTGATCCTCCTGCCTCTGCCTCCCAAGCCGCTGGGATTACAGGCACGCGCCAACATGCCCAGTGCTCTTTTTCTTTCTTTTCTTGTTCTCCTCCTTCTCTTCCTTCTCTTCCTCCTCCTCCTCCTTCCTTTTTCCCCTTCCTCCTCTTCCTCTCCCTATTTCTTTCTCCTCCCTCCTTTATTTCCCTGTCTTTCCCTATTTCCTCTCTTGCTTCTCTCCACTTTGTTCTCGCTCAAAGCTACGGAGGGAGAAGTGGCTGGTATTGGGATCTTGTCTCTGGTTTATATACAACTGCTAACAAAGACATTACTCAGCCACATAAAGCCATATTTAGCAGACTCCACCCAGGGCTGGGAAAACAAAATGTATTTCTTGATGATGCATGCTTTCTTTCATCAGACAATGGGAACTACGTATTTATTCGTCTGTCCTTTTTGCCTTGGTTGCTAGGAAT
The DNA here is from genome assembly GCA_007922755.1 of Pedetes capensis. Taxonomy (NCBI): domain Eukaryota; kingdom Metazoa; phylum Chordata; class Mammalia; order Rodentia; family Pedetidae; genus Pedetes; species Pedetes capensis. The sequence continues at coordinate 12,707 of VMDO01028030.1, forward strand.
CTCATAGCTGAATTTTTTATTTGGCCATATTAGCTGTCTTTGGTTTAGTTTTCCTTGTAGAATCAACCAACTATCCTCAACCACTCAAGACTTTTTTTTTTTTTTGTCTTTTTATTTTGTAACTGGTTTTCAGTTTTCCTTTGTTTATACTTTTCATTTTAGATTGACCCAAATTCTATTTAGAACTAGGCATGATATAAATAACTGTTTCTTTTCCAATTACTAGACAACTTTGAGAGCCCTTAGTATTCCTGTAAGAGGGAAAAACAAAGAGAAAAACTAAAAAGATGATCCAATGCAAAATGGTTTCTTTATAAAAGCCTTTTTGCTTGATTCAATCCAACCTGAGAAAATTAGAGTTTTCACTCCAATTGCTTTGGGAAAAAGATAGTAGCTGTCACCCTCCAAGACTGGGATAACTCAGGCCTTCTCTGATGCCTCCAGGCTGCCTCTGCAGCTGAATCAGAGTTGTGTTGTTCTTGTCCCTGTGCCCATGTTCTTGCCCCATTTTCCCAAGACTTTGTTCTCAAGGAGGTGGGCTGTATGGTCTTTTGATGTCCCATATGTTTTAGGCCTATTTTATTATAAGCTTCATAACTCAAGCAAGGTTTGATTTATCATCTTTCCTATGCTGTGACAGCCTTCAAAATTAGCCTTCAGTATTTATGGCGGGATTTAATGAATTCTAAAATTGGTTCTACACTAGGTTCAGAGACCTCCTCATAGAAGTATAAGGATTTCTTGAGATTCCTGGATTTAAAAAAAAAGAACAGCAAATGTTCTTCATTTGCACACACACATATACATGCATGTGCACCCACACACACAGAATTGTCAGTACCTCAAACTTATGGCCCCTTACATAGGGCTGCTATAGTCAAAGCCAATCTTGCGGTGCCTTGGCCACACTAGGGCTTCTGGCCAAGTGTGGAGCTCACCTTGCTCATCTGAAAAACAGAAAGAAAAGTCTGATCAAGCTGGTCTTTCACATGGAACCCTCATGGAAGCTGACATGGGAGGCTCCAGCTGGAATCTCCTCCCCACCACAGTCTTATGTTCTGTAGGTAACCCTTCCACCCAAGGTGGGAAGATGGGGAAAGCAGGAGGGAAGGAACCCCTGGCTTCTTGGGAAAGGGAAAAGAAACCATGATGAAAAGCACTGCCTCATAGTCTTCTGTGCCACCTTGAAATTAATATCACAGTCCCCACTTTAAAGATGGAGCAACTGATGTTCAAGTATGAGGGGGTGACTTGTTCTGGATCATATATTCCTAAGGAAAGACACAAGTTTTGAACTCAGGTATGAGGACAGAGACAGATGATGACAAGAACAGAAACCAGGAAGAAATGATAGCTGGGAGGGACCTCAGGCTGGGCCTGGGGTCGGGGGGAGGGAACCACCTGCAGAAGATGTAGAAGCCAGCGGCCAGGCCAGGCTTCTGGTTATGGGTCCTGGAGCAGAGACTCTAGTACCCTGCAGGGATTCAGGGACCTGTTGCCCTCTTCAGGCCTCCAAATGGGCAGCAGGAACTGCAGATATATCGGGTACCAAAGATGGCAAGGTGAGAATGGGCCCCTGGTTCCCCTGGCAGCCCATTCCCTGCCCCAATGGGAAGTGCATAGTCCAAGACACTTCTGCCAGCTTTCACACCTGAGGTCCATCCCAAAAGAGCTGGAGTGCTTTACCTCAGTTCCATACCCCATCCACCTGTAGCCCTTCACATCACCCTGATCCAGGCTTATTCTCCCACAGTAGCCACTTTGCCCAACAGAGCCTGGCCAAGATGTTGCATATCATAAACATTTGCTGCTTGGATAAGTTCCTGTATTAACTTACTGAGGAGAACCTACCCAAGATCCCAGGGACCTCCACATTCTAACTAAAGCCTATGCCTAAGGACAGCTTCAGCCTTAGGCAGAAATATGGCTGGTGGAAGGGAACCTCAGAGCGAAGGCCAGCCTGGACCGCAGAGATCCTAGCCAGAGGCCATTCCTTCCAAGGGGAAGCTCACTAACTCCACCCTGAAGGCAGGGACATGGCCACAGATTGCCTTGTCAGCAGAGTGTGGACACATCCATCTCCTCTAACTGGAGAACCTGGGAGTCCTGGGGTTGTGACCCTACCGGCCTCCAGGGGGAGGGCCTGATATCTGCAATTATTATCCAGTCTCACCCTTCAAGGGGTGGTTACTTCAGTGTATCAAGGACTCATCCTGAAACCAGAGGAAGGGCTCACCGCCATCTCAGTGCGCCTGCGTGCCTGGGGCTCCGGGGTGGACTGGAAAAGGCGCCCCTCTGGAAGGATGGAGACCTCCAACAGCTTGACGGAGTGATCCGGTCCTGTGCAGGAGCTAGGACCAACCATGCTCCTTCTTCACTGTGGACACAGCCCAGGGCCAGAGCGGGTGGCTGGTGGGCAGAGCGACTACTCTTCGGCCACCTGTGCAGGGCTCTGGCTGAACAACCCTCCACATTCCAGAGCCCTGGCTCCTGTGTCCACCCTTGGAGGACTTCATCTGGCCACCAGCTGCGCTCTCCTTCTCCCCTCTCCCCTCCTTTATGGTGCACTTCCACTTCTAGCCCAGGCTCCACAAGCCTAGGGTCAGTTTACAGATGACCAGAAGTACAAAATGTGCAGTCAAATCCCACTGGGTCATCCTGGAGAGGGAAAGGGAGCCACCCAGAGATGAGTGGGAGGGCCTGGTGGAGGGGAAACTAACTGGTGGGCACCCAGCCCTGTCCCAGATGGAGGCCCCACCCTGTCCTCCAGGCTCCAGTGCAAAGAAGGTGGGGCTGGCTAGACCCACAGGAGGTGGCGCTCTAAGCAACCCTCTGGCTGGAAGCATGGTCACAGGATGGCTGAGGAAAATGGTCCTGTTTGTCAGATGTGTGACAACAGCTGACCTGAGGTGTTCATAACCAGTCAATTGATTTATCAGTGTCAGTACGAATTACACAAGTCAGTTCTCAATGGTCAATGGATGAAGACTTTGGCCGCACAAGCTAACTTTGTGAGCTGAGGCTCTCTATGTAAACTGTCTGGGGCTCAGTTTACTTCTTTGATATGGAAGTGAAAGGATTTGAGGGCTTCTGAGTTCAGTAAAGGGTAATAGGTGACAGGAGACACAGCACACAGGACAAGGGCTGAGGTGGCTAGAAAGATGGATCCAGAGCCAGAAAGAGCAGACCCCAGGGGTGGCCCTGCTCAGGCTGTCCTGGAGCATCTCATAGAAAGAGGTGAGTCGCGTGCAGGGTGGTGTGTGGGGGGAAGCCACGGGTAGGGTTACTCTGCTCTGCAGTGCTAGGATCAGCAGCTTGGTAAGATTGTAGTCAGTTCCTCCCTCATCTCCTTTTCAGGCCTTCAGGAAAGGCCAACCCTTAGGTCACATATATTGAGCAAAAGAGCAGAATGGAGGGAGGAAGGAAACAGGGAGGAAGAGGAGGAGGAGGCAGGTGCCCCCATGCTCTGCTCTGAGTACCTGTTAGGCTCCACCCTAGCGATCACTGTCCTTAAAACTGAGCCAGACAGTGTCATTTTCCTTGTTCCTAAGAAATGGTGCAAGCTTGCTTTTCAGGGCACAGGCACAGAAGCCTAGGACCTGCCCTCAGATGGTCTTGAGAGCCAGGCTACACCAAAGTGCCCAGAGAGCATAGTGGAGCCTGAGGAAGGAGACCAGGGCCCCACTTACCTAGGTTAGAAGTGAAGGGTGCTGGCAACCAATGCTGTGTGGACTGGAATGATCCTGGACAGGCACACAGGGTGCAGACTATTCCATGATGACTCCCAGGGACAACAAATCAGCCCTCTCTCTCCTCTTACCCATCTCACTTAAATTCCTTTGCCAATCAGGGAGACAGATTTGAGCTTATCGCCTCCCTTGACCGTGATTGGCCTTTAGTGAAAGTACTTTCATTTTGCTAGAACCTGGTGCAACAGTATTGGCTTCTAGACAAGTCAGGCAGAGTCCTTGCTCAGTATCACCGTCATCACAGAGACTGTGACAGTCTATTTACAGTGGCTACAAGGTCCTTAAAAGAGTGTGTCTTATTGACCTCGCTACATGAGATGCGGGGCTGGGATTTAGCTCAGTGGGTAGAGCGCTGCGCTGCAATCTCTGAGGTCCCGAGTTCAATTCCCAGCACCGCAAAAGTGGGAGAAGGGCCTGGCAATCCACTCCCAAGACAATCCCGAAACAGTCAGCCATTGAAAACCCCATGAGGGTCGCTATGAGTCGGATACCGACTCGATGGCACCTAACAACAACAACAACAACATGAGATGCCTGCCATATAGTAGGAATCCAATAAATGTGTGCGGGATGAATGTCAGGGCATTTGTCCCAAGTCCCCAAGTCAAATACCAGAGTTCTCCATCACTGTCTTTCCTCAGAAGCAGTTTCTCCCTGGGCTTCAGTAGTTCCCATGAACTAAAAATAGAAAAGGAATGTTTTCAATGGGAATGAAAAGATTGTGGAAGGGAATGTTAGAAATTCTTTAGTAAATGCTCTGTATTGTCATTTAGTATTATTTTAATACTACTTTCCAGACAACTAAGTCTTACAGTCTGCATTATAAAACCAAGGTATAACATGAAGCAGTCACTTACTCTGAGCCAAGCTATGTTCTTGACATTATTTCATTTAAGGCTAACAACAACTTTAACAGATAGGGATATGGATGGAGATCCATTTTAGAAATTAGGTAACAGGTCAAGAGAGACAAAGTCATTTGCTTGAAGTCACAAAACTACTTAATGTCAGAGCCAGCATTTGAACCTGATGTCCTTTAATTTCAAGGTGCATCCTATTGATCTTCTACTTCTGGCATGGAGGAGTCAGACTGTCCTGCATCAGCCGCCTATCACCAACAGTAAAAAGGGGGGCAAAATATAAGAAACTGTTTTCAGACATTGGACAGTGGCCAGGATAGGATTGGGATTCTGAGAGGAGGAGAACAAAAAAGATGATCTCTTGAGTCACCCAGGCTTCTCCCTGAAGAAATTAATTTCCTGGACAGTGATGCAGGAAGTCAAATCCAAAAAGAACCAGTCAGTCTTGCTGAGTGGAGAAGACAGAATCTAGAGTTCAAGGAGACAAAGGTAGGTAGAACGTGCTGGGCAAAGTGCCTGGAGGAGGGGGCTGCATAAAGAAGCAGCTCCAGAAAACTTAATTAGGGTTCCCTCAAGCCTTTGGCTGGAGTTTTATCTGTGGTTTCTTAAAGTGAAACTGCACAAGACTGGACTGTAAGAACAATTCCTAGTGCTGGCACAGAGCTTGGAATCATGTGAATTCCCACCAGCTACAGTTAAAAGACCTTATTGAATATATAAAATCTTTACTAGAGTTCCCAGGGGGTCTACAACTTAGTGGCGGAGTGAAATTATCACTGAAATAAAGGTTTCTCTTGACCTGACCTAAAAGTGCTTAAAAACTTCAAAGTATCATAATAATTCCTGAGTAACTACCTGCCACAAAAAGCCCAACACTCTTTAAAGAAACACAATAAAATTCCACACTGAGAAAATGAAACTTAAAATGTCTAGCACCCAATAAAAAATTTCTAGCCATATGAAGAAGTAGAAAATCTGATCCATGATCAGGAATAAAAACTCAGTAGGGACAAATGTAAATATGAGAAAGATGATAGAATTGGCAGAAAAGTACATGAAAATCACTATTATAAATGAGCTCCATATTCTCAAGGATGTAAAGAGAAATATGGACATAATGAGGGAAGAAATGAAAGATATTCACAAGTGGAATTTCTAGACTTAATATAATATTTGAAATTAAAAATATACTGGATGAGATTTATAACAGATTAAACATTGTGGAATAAAAGTCCATCTTTATATCTAAACTTTACCACACCTCTGGCTTAGAAAAATTAAAAACTTGCCCAAGAAAGTAAAAAGACTGTAATTTTATCTATTGCCTATTTCTAATATTAGTATTCATTCTTTTATTCAATGAATCACCAACAACAACAATATTATATATTTCTACAGCACTTTAAAAATTACATATTTCTTTGGTGGCATTTTCTTCAGAGACCCAGTTTTTCTGCAACTATATATACATACCTACAATGCATATAATATAACCTGCAGTACATGCTATCAGAAATAAAATTCAACTTGCTTTTTTTTTCTAAGACTTCGTTTTTTCACCTGTAAAGATGATCAAGTGATAATATATATGCAAACATGTTTGTACACTCTAAAGTAGTGTTGTTGTTGTTAGGTGCTATCAATTGGGTCTGACTCATAGCGACCCTATATACAACTGGCCAGCCTCATTGCCCAAAATTTCAGAACTGGAGGGAGAGTGCCTGCTGGGGAGTGAGGGCTACTGGAAAGATGGGCAGCCAGAGGCAAAGACATGGCTTCTCCATGAGCCCTCCTTCCTATGGCCTCCTTCAGGATGCTGCACCAGCAAGATACTCAAGCAGAACCAGAAGATACGAGCACACTTCTCAGGGAAACTCTAATTCATGGGCAACCACCAGGCTCAAGATGTCCTAGTCCAAAGTCAGAGCTTGCAAAGCAGCCAGGGACTCGCAGGCTCCTAAGCCAGACACCACACGATAGCTGCATGGATCCACTAGGCACACGTGTACATTCTACCCACATCTGCATGGGTCTACTGAGCACTTCTTGCATACAAGTAATGCCCAGTCCCACTTGCTGTCTTCCCTGGGCTTATAGCCCAGTTTAGGAGAGGCAAATTACATGTTGGTGAGGGAGCAGAGCAGGAGCTGAAGAACATCTCACTAAGCTGGAATCCAAACTTAGACCTGAGTTGACCCATATTCCTGGACCAGCTTTCAGTTTCCTAAATGTCTCATTCCCAGGAATTTGGACCCAAACAGAGTCAATTTTTCTAAATACTTCTGTATATTCATCTGAGAAAACATTGGCCATTCAAGACCACATTTCCTGTATGTGAAATGGGTGTTAGAATATTTGTGACTTCTCTGATGGCCAAGGGTTGTCTTTATTTACTCTAAAATAAAGTTGAGTTGTTAATAGTCATGCTTGGACCTCAATTACGGGAGCCTAATGGTGTCTTATACCTGCAGCTGTACCACTGTGGTGTCCAATCCCATCAGATCTCAGAAGCTAAGCAGGATTGGGCCAGCTTGATTAGTACTTGGATGGGAAACCACCTGGGAACACTAGATGCTGTAGGCTGGTGAGAAGGACCTGTCAACCCACTCCCAAAAAACAATCAGCCTGTGAAAACTCTATGAATAGCAGAGAAGCACTAACAATACTGTTTCACCTGTTGTACGTAGGGAAGCTATGAGTTGGACACTGATTCAATGGCACCTAACAATGGTCTCTCAGGAAGGACTTTTTGTGGGGACTGAAATAGACTGAGCACATTTTCCCCCAAACAAACATTAGATCTGTGACCTGATGCTGAGGACTAAGTGAGGCTGTAGGCAAGATATGGCATCCTCACACACTGCCAGGGGACCAGTTTTCATAAACTTCCAGCAGAAGGCAAAGTATGCCAAGGTGCAGTTCAGGGTTCACAGCTGAGGGACTGTCTGTGGCCCACCCACCTCTTCTTCACTTGAGATCTCTGGACTCCCCTGTTTACCACCCTCCTACTTTGGATGGGCCAGGCTCACAGGTGGCTTGGTGTGGGTCTCCAGGGCCTGTGTAGACTTACATAGCTCTCCCTGGCACAGATCTGCCTTTTGGCCTTGGGGATTGCTATGCAGCTACTGGAAGTGGAGATGTGAGGGGAACAGACAGAATTGTCATTATGATCAAGAACATGGAAATTCCTGGGGCTCCAATGATCATGTTTTCCCATATCCCAAACTAACTAAAGGGGACAAAGATAGAGAATAGATGTGAAATCAGTGCAGTCCCAGAAAATCGAGGCTATAGATCGTGTCCATTATATTTCTCATTCCTTCTTACAGCTCATGTAAGTAAGAGCCCTGGAGAACTCTGTGTAGATATTGAGAAATAGCACTTGTACCAAAATTGACTTTTCATAAAGTTTCTACTAAAAGTAAAAGCTCTCTTTATAAAGGGGGAGCTCTCACTTTTCCCTAGAGATCTTGTTCTATTTCCTCCTATGCCTCCTTTCTCCTCTCAACCCCTAAAGTAACAGCCTCTTTGGCTTTTCATGCTGAGATATGGGCTAGATGGGGGAGAGAGGTGGTCTGTGTTCCATGGCAAACGTTAATGCCCCTGTGTTTGCACAGACACAGTTCTCCCAGGGGGTCACATGTGTGATAGAGTCCCTATGTTAGCAGTTTCTAAAATTTTTCTGGAAGAAGAAGAATCTTGGCTGCCATCCAGTTTCCCCTTGGGAATTTTGCTCACAGTAGGGATTTTGTAAGTCCAGGGTGTCAGGCAGTGTTGGTGATGGCTGAGTTGGGAACAGAAAAGAGATGGAGCAACAGCACAGATTGGTTTCCTCGTTCCCCAGCTGTATTTCTGAAACCTTGCGGGTAAATCAGGCTGGGGAAGATGGATTATGCATGAAATAAGAAATTGCCCCTTAAAGGAGTTGTTGATATATTTTACAAAATAAAGAGTACTTTTGCAAAATGATCAATAGCTTCCTGATTCACATGTTTCATGAGACTGGTATGGGGGAGTGAGTTAGAGATATGCTAAAATTTGTCTCTCGGGCAGATGGTGTTGGCTATGACTCAGAATGTCCTACCATCTCCAATGAAGCCAGACATGACCTTGGTATATTTTTGGTTGCAGCTTCCCTGCATGTTTCTGGGCAGGGTTTGGGGGAACTATTTCGTAGATCATTCTCAGGTTCTCCCCCTGGTCTTCTCCATCCAGAAAATGGGCATGTGGGAACTCACGCAGTTCCCTTATCACTGGGAATTATAGGTATTAAACCCAATGAGTAAGACTTATTGTGATATTGTAAAATATATATTAGACCTTCCTCCTGTTTCTTGACACACAACTCCTGAGACACTCAGAATCACCTGTGGAGTGATGAGAGCACCTTGTGTATGCTACTGAGCTGGCTGGTGGCTGGGAGCCCCCAGGAAGCTTCAGCATGAGGGCTGGTCATTGCAAAGACCAAGGCATGATTAGAGGGTTGGGACTTTGAGCCCTATTCTCATCGACCTATTGGGAGAGGAGAAAGGCTGAGGGCCAGTGGTGTAATTGAATGTGCCTATGTAATGAAGCCGCCATAAAAACTTAATGGCCAAGGTTTGGAGAGCTTCAGGATGGCTGACCACTTGGAGGTGCCCAGAGAGGTCAAAGAAGCTGCTCACCCTTCCCAGGTGCCTCTCCCTCCCTCTTCCCTCTGAGTGTTCACCCATACCTTTTGTGGTATCCTTTATAATGAACACAAGCAACGTGTTTCCCTGAGTTCTGAAAACTTCTCTAGAACACTATGGAACTCAGGGAGGGACCATGGGAACCCTGATTTACAGCCTGTAGGTCAGAAGCTCAGATCCTAGCCTGGAACTTAGGATTGGAATGTAAGGTTGGGGGCGGTCTTTCAAGACTGAGATCCCAACCTGTGGGATCTAACACTAGATCCGGGTAGACGGGTCAGAATTGGATTGAATGAGAGGACACTCATCTGGGGTCCACTGGAAAATTGCATGGTGTGTGAGGAAAACCTCCCACACTCTTGGTGTCAGAAGCGTTCAGTGTGTTCAGAGCAGAGATGTTAGGCGCCGTCAAGTTGGGTCTGACTCATAGCGACCCTTATAGGGTTTTTTCAGGATCGCTTCAGGTGTGGATTGCCATGTCCTTCTCCCATTTTTGCAGTGCTGGGGATCGAACCTGGGTCCTCAGAGAGTGCAGAGCAGCATTCTACCAACTGAGGTAAACCCTAATCCTGAGAGGAGAGTAAAGAGCTAGGAAAAGGCTTTGTTCTTTTTCCTGTATATCTTAGGCTCCATGTCCAAAAGCCCTGAGGCCGTGGCAGTACCACATTTTGAGTACATTGTTCAAAGCCTCCTGCCTAGGTCCCACCTGGGCCTCCTCCCCTCCCTGCTGGATGCCAGCTGTGTAGCAGGGCCCCACTGCTGATAATGCCCTGGATGGCTGGAAGCTGCTGTGTTGGAAGAGGCAACAGTTGATTCTCAGTCCTGGGCTAGCAGCACCTCAAAGTCCTGTTGAGGGAGTTGCAGAGAGCCCCCTGTTGAGTACCTGTACCCCAGCTGTACCCCTGTTGAGTACCTGTACCCCTGCCTCAGAGAGGTGGACACAGAGACATGGCAGGCATTGGCTCTGATCCCCGTGTCTTCCTGGATGGTCTCTGCTGCTCCTGAACCAAAGGGGAGATGGTCAGTTCACTCCCTCCCTGCAGAGATGAAGTGAGAGGAGAAAAGCTCCCACTAGGAAGAGAAGGAAGATTCTTGCTCCAAGGGGCAGTGTCTTTTAGCACCTGTTTATGTGCATGGGTCCTGAGGTGGGGGTGGGGGAGTCTGCAACCCTAGAGAAAAGGCCTAAAGGAAGGGAGAGGTCTCTCCAGCCTCAGGGCTGATCCTGGGTCCCTGACTGCACCAGTGACACAGTGGCCATTTCTACTTGGGGGGTGGGGAGAAGAGAAGCAGGAAAGCGAAGCTCAGCCCTGTGGGCTCAGGCTGGCCTGCCAAGGAAAGGCAGCCATGGCGTCACCTAGTTAGCCCTCTGCGCAGCTCTGGTCTCCGACTAGTTAGCTGCACATATCTGGTCCCTCCTGCCCCATGCCCTCCTCATTTCCCTTGCAAAACCTCTTTTGTATTTTCTTCAGAATGAACGCTTTCCACGAAGACTTTCTCTTCAGCAAAGTAAAGGAAAGCACACGCACATATTGTGGTAAGTACTAACAGTCAGCTGTCCATTCTTGCCTTTTCTTCATGAAAAGAATTGCAGTTTTGGTCACTTTGTTACAAAACTTGATTTCCAGGGTGTGTGTGTGTTTGTTTGTTTGTTTGTTTGTTTGTTTTGCAGGACAAGTGGGCAACACAGCATAGTTGTAGCTGATGGAATTAGAAATCTACTCGATGAGGCTTTTGGAAAACTGACTTGCCAATAAAAAGTAACCTGCTCCGCTGGCACCACTTTCACTTTCTCCTCTTTCCCCTTGGAGGAAACCGAGGCAATGCCTAGGAGGGAGCAGCTGTCTTGGGACCATTAGGCTAAAACCATATGCTAGAAGCAGCCTGGATCTTGATGTCTTCTTTGTACAAATGTTCCAGCCTTGAGCCCCTTGCCTCTGACTTTTTTTTTTTTTTTTTTTTTTTTTTTTTAGCAGTACTTAGAGGGGACCGAACCCAGGCCTCATGCATGTTAGGTAAACTGAGCTACCGCTGAGCTGCACCCTCAGCTCCTTTTACATTTTTATTTTTGAGAAAAGACCTCACTAAGCCGTATAGGCTGCTTCTGGCTTCAAACTTGCAAACCTTCTACCCCAGTCTCCTGAGTCGCTGGGATTACAGGCCATGGCACCTACTGCCTCTGATTTATTACCTAAGAAGGATAAACCATTTCCTTACTTCCTCTGTCACGGCCAGACTACTCTGTTATTGTTTTTGGGTGCTGTTGAGTCGGATCTGACTCATAGTGACACTATTTACAACAGAATGAAACACTACCCAATACTGTACCATGCACACGATCTTTTTATGTTTGAGCCCAATATTGCAGCCACTATGTTTCTTCTCATTTTGAGTTGTGCCATATCAGTAAAAGGAGGTTTCAGGAGTTTTACTCCATTCCCATCATTAAGGTCAGCTCTACATTGAGGCT
>VMDO01028031.1:0-24492 GCA_007922755.1 Pedetes capensis
TTAGGCATTAGCAGGAAATATGGAGAAAAAAAGGATTAAAAATGGCGTCCACCATTCAGTCATCATGGATGAAACCACATGGTCTCTGAGGACATCAGAAGGACATTTTCTAAAGAGCTCCACACCCTAATCAAAGCCATTGATCCATTTGTAAAACAAAGACCCTAGGTTCAGGTCACACCAGGTGCCAGAGCTGGGTGCCCAGGGCTGAGGTCACACTGGGCCCTGTTATGTTGTTATGTTGGGTGCTCCAACTCAAAACCACCCTGTGGACAGCAGAAGGAAACACTCCCCAATACGTTTGAATGAAACTGGAGGGAACAGGTCCCCACCCTCCTCTTCCATTCCTCTCTCTTCCTTGTCTTTTCTCTCCACTCTCTGCCCTCCTATCTTCTCTACTCTCTTCAACTATCACAGCCACACCTCTCTTATCTCTGGCTTACATCTTCCTTGTCTATGCAAGTCACCTGTCCCGCTGTTCCAGCTGGCTTAACTCTTCCATTCTCTGACTTTACCTTCCCCTGGGGAATAGGGATATCCTTATATCTATTCATTCAAGGACCCCGGGTTTTTCAAAGTTCCTTTCCAGGTTTACATGAGCTTCTCCGCGTGCCTCGGTTTCCCATGTCATTATTCCTTAAAGGTGTCTGTCTTTAATAAACCTTATCTAGACTCTCTACTATAATTTCTGTGTTGGGTAGAAATTCTTTTATACACTGGACACAAGGACAGAGGTTTTGCTGCCAGAATCCCAGACCTGTGCTCCCTGCAGCTCCCTGGTAACAGTATGCACTTAGTAATTGCTTAATATTACAATCATTTTTATTAACTATACCGTTGGATTATTTAACCCTCTGACTATCAATTTCAAATCAAAATATATGACAGTAAGTATTTTATTTCCAGAAACAGTTTATTATAGTGAACAGAACAAAAGCATGATTAGAAAAATAATTGGAATGCATATAAAGAATTTGTGGAATAGCCTTTCCCATCCGTTTCTTGATTTTCTGTCGAATTCATACAGTCACTTTTTGACATATGTGTCCTGGTGGTGGTCAAAGGGTTAATAATTTATGGTTATCATTCTTTTGTATAGAACAGCAATACTTACTCCCTATCAAAATGACAATATTGCGTTCTCCTCATGACATGCTCAGTTGAAAAAAAAAAAAAGAGGAATTCACACATGAACACCAAAGCTAAATTGAAATTTCTTTACAAATTCATTGACTTTTGAAGATCACTTTTCTACTAAGGCAAATTGCTAAGAATCAGACTACATATGTAGACATTCTGCTTTTGCAAGCAGTATACATGCAGAGCAAGTGTGCATAAATAGGTATCAAACAATTGAAGTCATTGCTAAGGATCGAGTTCATGGTGGCCTATTTCATTCCTTGTTTTTAGATTCTACTTTTATTGTGCCGGGCCTGGTGGCACATGCCTTTAAACCCAGAGACTCGGGAGGCAGAGGCAGGAGGATTGCAAGTCCGAGGTCAGAGGCAACCTGGGTAACTTGGTGAAACCCTGTCTCAAAATACAAAGTAAAAAATGGGCTGTGTGCACTGCCCGGTTTTTGAGCGCTTGCAAAAAGCATGTGTGAGGACCTGGGTTCAACTCCTGCGTACTGGATAAATAAATAAATAAATAAAAATTTTAAAAAAGTATGGTTTGAAAATAATTCCACAAAAAATAAGCCTCCTTGAATCAGAACTTTATCAAAAAAGTTTGAGGTGACTCGCTGGCTCCCCACCGGCTCCCAGTGACAGGTCTTTAGTTCTAGCATTTCTGTAAGCACCGATCAACCCCTAGCACCGCAGAATTTGCCTCTGATTTCCATACAGGAGGTGCGGTTCTTGGGGGGGTCTCTGAGCCTGGTCGTCAAAACATCTCAGGATGAGAAGAAATTTGTGCATTTAAAAGCTGGGATTTCCCTGCGGGTCTCCGATCTCCGCAGTCCCACGCACGCCCTGCCCTGGTATCAAGGCTGAGAAAGGGACTTCAGTGCGCACAAGCAGGGACTGAAGGGCGGCTGTGGCTGCGATCTCTCTCTCCGGACGCGTTTGAGGCCTGCTTCTCGGCCCCTCCCACAGATATTTCCAAAAGCAATGCACCCACGCCCAGCTTCTCTCTCTCTCTGGGGCGCTCTGGGGCTCCGGGCGAAGTCCCTTCCTGGAGCCCAGCTCTCCAGGTTTTCCCTCCGCCTCTTCCTTCCCGCAGCTCCGGGTTCTTCCCGGAGCCGGGCCGGCAGGGCGGGGCCGCTGTGGCTTCAGTGGCTACAGTGGCTTCGCGGGCTGCGCGCGGAGCAGCCGAGCAGGCAGGGCGACCCGGGTGGCAGCCTGGCCCCCTGCGTCCCCGGCAGTCTTGGTGGCCCGTAGCTACCAGTCACCCCGCAGCTCCAGATGCACTCAATGCTCAGCTCACTAGGGTCCCAACGATGTCCTCATTCCCCAAAGTGGCCCTCTCTCTGCCAAGGAGATGCTCCCTCCCGGCCGGTGCTGGTACCGGGTACCGACTGGTACTTGTGAGTGCCTATCGCAGTACTCCAGGCGCCTGCTCCTCACCCCACAGTGCGTCCTAACAGGCGCAGAACCTGATCAGAAGCTGGCTGCAGGTCCGGTGACAAAGTTATCACCCTTGTCACCTCCCCCATGACCTTACTGGCACATGGACTGGACCTAGCTTTGCATCTGTTGTTGTTGTTATTGTTAGGGTTGTTGTTGTTGTTAGGTGCCGTCAAGTCAGTGTCCGACTCATAGCGACCATCATAGGGTTTTCAATGGCTGACTGATTCGGGATTGCCTTGGGAGTGGATTGCCAGGCCCTTCTCCCATTTTTGTGGTGCTGGGAATTGAACTCTGGACCCCAGAGACTGCAGCGCAGCGCTCTACCAACTGAGCTAACACCCAGCCCAGGTTTGCATCTACTTGTTGTCTAACTTACTCGCGTTTGAATGCCAGACTTTAGAAGAGATGGCTCCGGAGAGACTCCTTTTCCAAAGAAGTTGAGAAAAGTTCAGAAGAGGATGTCACACGCCGGGCGATTATCCCGTGACTCAGATTCTGAGGGGTTAGCTGAACTTTCTGATGGGCCATCATCAGTGTGGATGGGGGCCAAATCCTGATCCTAAAGTCTTCCAGGCCGAGGTCAGAGCAAAGTTCATGCATGTGTTGGGCATTTGGCACCATTCAAAGGTGCTTTGAATATAGTTCCTTGCAGACAGAGACTGTTGTGATGGAACAGGATGACTGGCTTTGATTTTCAAATTTTAATTGACATATAACAATTGTACATATATTCATGAAAACAACTCTGAACAAATTAGGGTTAGAAGGAACATAACATGTGAAAGGCCGTATGTAATAAACCAGCAGCTAGCATAAAGCCGAATGGGGAAAAGTTGTGAATTTTTTCTCTAAGATCTAGAACAATACAGGATGCCCACTTTCACCTTTATTCAACATTGTACTAAAAGTCCTACCCAGAACAAGCAGGCAGGAGAAAGGATCAAAGGGCACCCAAATTAGAAAAGAAGAAGTCACGCTGTCACTATTTACAGATGAGATGACTTTATATGTGGAAACCCCCAGGAAACTATTAAAATTAATTAATGAATTCAGAAAAGGTGCAGGATATAAAATAAACATACAAAAATCAGTTGCTCTTTTATACAGCAATCGTGGATTATCTGAACTAGAAAGCAAGAAAGCAATCCCATTTACAATAGTTATAAAATCCAAAATAAAACAAACAAAATAAAACCCTAGGAATAATTTAAACCAAAGAAGTGTAAGATCTCTATAGTGAAAACTATAAAGCATTGATGGAAGGAATTGAAGAAGACACACTGCCACCACTCACAATAAAGGAAGACATCCCATGTTCATGGATCAGAAGAATCAATATTGTTAAAATGTTTGTACTACCCAAAATGATCTACAGATTCAGTGCAACCCCTATCAAAATATCAGTGACATTCTTCACGGAACTAGAAAACCACTCCTAAAATTTGTAACCACAAAAAACCTCAAAATAATCAAAACAAAAACAAAGAAGAAAGCATTATACTATCTGACTTCAAATAATACTACAAAGCTTTGTAAACTAAATAGCATGGCATTGTCATAAAAACAGACACATAGACCAATGGAATAGAATAGAGGGTCAAGAAGTGAACCCATGCATCTATAGCCAAATGTTTTTTGACAAAGGTGCTAAGAATGCATGTTGGAGAAAGGATAGTCATTTCCATAAATGGTGGTGGTGGTTGTTGTTAGGTGCTGTGGAGTTGGGTCTGACTCATAGCGACCTTATGTACAACAGAACAGACACTACTGAACACAGTGCCATACACATGATCGTTTTTATGTTTAAGCCCATTGTTGCAGCCACTGGGCCAATCCATCTAGTTGAGAGTCTTCCTTTTTTTTTTTTTTTTTCCTGACCTGCTACTCTCCTAAACATGATGTCCTTCTTCAGGGATTAGGCCCTCCTGACTACATATCCAGAATACATCAGACACAGGCTGGCCATCCTTGCCTCCAAGGAGCTCTCTGGTTGCACTTCTTCTAGGATGGATCTGTTGGTTCTTTTGGCAGTCTATGGTATATTCAATATTTGTCTCCAGCACAATAATCCAAAAACATCCATTCTTCTCCTGTCTCCCTTGTTCAATGCCCAGCCTTCACAACCAAATGATGCAACTGAAAATACCATGGCATGAGTCAGGTACACCTTCGTCTTCAATGTGACATCTTTACTTTTCAACACTTTACAGAGGTCTTTTGCAACAGTTTTTTGCAATGCAATGAGTCTTTTGATTTCTCTACTGCTGCTTCCATAGGTGTTAATTGCAGAACAAGTAAAGCAAAACCTTGGACAACCTCAATCTTTTCTCTGTTTACCATGAAGTTACTTACTGACCCTATTGTAAGGATTTTTGTTTTCTTGATGTTGAGGCACAATCCATACTGAAGGCTACATTCTTTGATCTTCATCAGTAAATGTTTCAAATCTTCTTCACTTTCAGCAAGCAGAGTTGTGTCATCTGCATAATGCAGGTTGCTAATGAGTCTTCCTCCAATCCTGATGCTGCGTTCTTCTTCATAAAGTCTATCTTCTTGGATTATTTGCTCAGCATAGAAATTGAAGAGGTATGGTGAAAGGATACAGCCCTGACACACACTTTCTCAACTTTAAACCAAGCAGTGTTTCCTTGTTCTGTTCGAGAGACTGCCTCCTGGTCCATGTACAGATTCCTCATGATTACAATTAGTTGCTCTGGTATTCCCATTCTTTGCAATGTTACCCATGATTTGTTATGATCTACGCAGTCAAATGCTAGACAAGTGCTCCATCACTGAATTGCACCCCAGCCCCTGTTAAATTTTTTCTTATTTTGAGACAAGGTCTTCCTAAGTTACACAGGCTGCTTCTGGCCTCAAACTCTCAGTCCTCCTGCCTCAGCCTCTAAATTGCTGGGATTACAAGTATACACCCCAGTCCCCAGATCCATCTTGTTTCTCTTGATGATCTTGTTTCCTTTTATTAGACAGATGTGTGGGCGCAACACCTAGAGATTCTGAGTCATACATTCTGGTGGGGTTGGGTAATAGTATTTTAAAAATACTTCCTGTCTTTGAATCAGAGGCACAGCCAGGGTGATGGATCTCTGATGTTCCCCACCCCTCCAGCTTTTCCTGTTTATTCTGATTGTTTAGCGTCATGGAATTAGCATTTGTGTTCATATACAGCTTCCTTTCTCCTAGAAAGTCTGACAGAATTTTTGGTCCCTTTTCATGCCGTATGTCTTGTTCTTTTATTTGCCATCTTTTAACATTTTTAGAGTCCACTCATCGTTGATCGTAAAATCTCTAGATCTGCTCTTAGCATAAAAGCAAACGAGGAAAGAACGAGTGTAATTGTCCCTGTGAAAGTTTCCAAAGGAATTTTCCTTAGAACATCTCTTCGTTCTTTTCCTGCCACTGTTTCACCGACTTTGCCATTTTCCAGTGAATTGTTCCGCAGCGTAAACAATTTTATTTAGCTAGTTTAAAAGAGCACAAATGTTTTCTAAAGGGAGACCTGCTCACCCTCCAGCATCCTGAGGCAGCGTAATTGTGAAGAGAAACTGGCCGCGGTGAAGCTCAACCTAGAGATAATGAGGTTGTCTGGAGAACATTGTCATCAGCTCTAAGGAAGGTGCTGGAACAAAACCAAAGGAGGAGGTTGGTAATGTCGGCAGAGTTGCCTCATCCCTTGACCTCCCACCAGGTTCCACTGATGGCTGTTTGGATACATTCTTTCTTACAGTATGTCAACATCCAACAATTACTTTGTTTTTACTGACCATATGACAAGATGCAGGTGAAGAGGAACTTGGCCCCGGTCCTTGAAGGCTGCATTTACAGCCAGCTTGCCCCCTGCTTCACAGCAGCCTTCATAGAATAAAACCAGGCAATTCCAAAGGTTGCTGCAAGATTACAAAATAATAGGTCCAGACGAATGTGCTGTTTGCGCCATTGTAAACAGGTGGCTGATTGGGCTGGGGGTTAGCTCGGTGGGTAGAGCGCTGCTCTGCAGTCCCTGAGGACCCAGGTTTGATTCCCCGGCACTGCAAAAGTGGGAGAAGAACGTGACGATCCACTTCCAGACACATCCTGAAAAAACTATCGGCCATTGAAAACCTGTCGAGTGGGGTCCGACTCATAGCGTCCAGGTCAGCCCCTGGCAGGGAGACACTAATCATGGGTCAGTATCAAGCAAGGACAGAGTCCGACAAAGAAAGGAACCAGGGGTGCCATCAAGCTCTGGCTATGCCAGGTGGGCAGTCAGAAATCCGTAGAGTAGACAAAGCAGCGGACACACCGGGGACCCTTGAGGCCTTGCTGGATGAGCGGCCATTTCTTCTCTGCTTCTAGGTGGTTCCCGTGGATGCAGCTCACGTGGATGCAGCCAGCCGGGCCCAGGAGGAGCCAAGGCTCACAGTCCCCAGCCCAGCAGCCACCTCACCAGCTGATCCCCTGAGCACAATGCAGCCCCGGGCCCTAGGGACCCTGGGGCAGATAGAGTCTGGAAGGCTTGGTGTGTGGGAAGGGGCGAGCAGGCGGTCGCTGACATTTGCCTTTGAAAAAGGCAGAGAAATTGGCTGAAGGGAAAACCTGACTTAATTTTTCCAGGGACTATGAGCAAGCAGAGATGGAAGGAGAAAAGCAGGAAAGGTCGAGCCAGAGCTCTGGAGGCTGCGATCAGGCCGGCATCTCATCTGGGCGGCTGGCCGATGCACGGGGTTGCTCTCCCTGCTGAACTTGGCCTCAGGAGCCAGCCCCGGGCAGCGGGGACCATGCCAGGCCTCTTCACCAGCTTTGCTGAGGCACGCAGGGCCAAAGGGACACCCGGGAAAAATGGATTTCATAGCCTGCTTGCAAGAGATGGATGCGACTTCTAAGGTAATACAGGCATATGATTAAAAAAATGCACACAAATTCATATTCTAGACAAAAGTATACACGGGAAAAAATAAATCTTCATCTCACTTTGGCTCGCAGATCTGCAACTGCCCATGTAGAAACCACAGCTCCAGCTGTTCCCTGTTCCTTATGCCTCTTCTGTGACACTCTGCATGTACAAGTCTCTGTGGCTGCAAGGCCACGCGTGACACACTCATCACACGTTTGGCGGAGCGCGGGACCAGTCAGATCCTGAAGCTGTTGCAGTGGCTTTTAGGAACCAGCTGTTACAGTTGCAGGCACTTTGCAAGCTGGTTGTTAAACACAGCCGTTACCAAATGCTACATTATATGACCTTTTAATTGGATCTACTACATTAAAAACAAATGGTCCACGACTGGAGGTGTAGCCCAGTGGTGGAGCGCTTGCCTGGCATGCATAGGATCCTGGGTTCAATTCCCAGCACTGTGCAAAACAAACAGGCAACCAAATCGTCCAAACTGTTGTCATTCTGGTTATTCTTCTGCATCTTACCATTCATTACCTGTGTTCTGGAGGCTTCTTACCTCTCTGAGACGTATGCAATATATCGCTCTGTTGTAATATGTTTTGCACCATGGGATTGCAACACTGTTCGATGCCTGCTGTTTCTACCTCTTCCCAACTCTATGTTTGAGGAGGACAAATTCACGGCTTTGAATTGGTCATGGTGGAACTATTTACCCTTTGGACATCAGTGAAGAGTATAAGCCAGAGCTTGGTTTATGTTTTGTTGATTGTCTAGACCGGGGGTCTGCAAAGCTTTCCTGGAAAGGACTAGACAGTGAACATCTTGGGCTTCCTGAGCCACACATCTGTTGTAGAAGTGGAACAAATAGACAACACATAGACAAATGACCACGGCTGCATTCTAGATTGTATTCACAAACCAAATGGCATGAGATCGGGCTCGAGGGTCGTAGTTTGCCAAGCCTTGGTCTAGATTAAGAAAGTGGTGGAGAGAATGGTAATGACCGACTGAATTTCAAAGTATGTCTGACGCTGTTGCATTGTGGAGAGGTCAAAAACTTGAAATATGCTTCCCGTATCCAAAAGTGTACGGGGGAAGGATGTGGCAATCCACTCCCAAGGCAAGGCAATACCGAAACAATAAGCCATTGAAAACACCATGAGGTTCGCTATGAGTCAGACACGACTCCATGGCACCTAACAGCAACAACATCCAAAAGTGTGATTCAACTAAGCAAAGAAGCTGCTCATGTCATTGATAAACTAGTGAAGTTCCAACATACAGTATTTGTTTTTCTTTCATTTTACTCATGAATAAGAATGAAATACCAATGAACATTTGCATTTGAACCGCACTCATGGGCCCACCCTGTGAGAGTTCTTTGCTGATTGAGTAGTAGTCAAGCTTATTCATAGTCTGATTTTGTGGCACAGTTGTGGGTGACAGAACTATTAAAAACTTGACATGGATTTTTAATAAGACTAATGAGTCACACTGATGTTGTAGGATGGAATTTACAATGAAGAGAATTGTAGTATTTCTCATTTGCAAATTGTATACACACAATATTTTTACATTATTAAGCCTTTACCATCAGAGCACAAAACTCTTGAGAGCATTGTCCTTGTTCACTTAATATATTTTGAAGAATCTTCCATAATTATGGATCTGCCTCAGCTGAACATGCATATGTATCTAAAATGGTGAAATACAAGCAAAGTTAAAAGACGGGAGGAGGGGACCAGTGGGTAGCAGTGGAGGTGGGGGAGTGGGGAAGGGGAAGCAGAAATAAAGTAGAGGGGAAACAGGGGAGAGGAAAATCTCAAAATATATGATGCAACTATACCAATACATGGGAAATACGGTTCTGTAAGTTGATGAATATGTAAGTACAAGTGGCAGAACAGTTGTATAAAGGAGACAGCAAAAGTCTTATTGCTCTGTAGTAGTACCCCACTGACACTTATAAATAATAGAAAAATCAGCACCTTAAAAATATGAATCTGCCTCATGCTTTTTAGCAACTATGGTCTTTCTAACAACGTGTACCATTTAGATATGTTCTGTGTTTCTTTAACCAATCTATTACTGGTGGATATCTATGCAGTTGTCAGCCTCTACTACAGCAAGCATTCTTTTTTATATATCCTATTATACACATATGCAAGTATATCTGTAGCATAAGTTCTCAGAAGCAAACTTGTTGGGCTAAAGAGCACAGGTATTTATAGTTATAATAGATATCAAGTTGTTTCTCAAAGATATTGAACCAATCTATACTTACACCCACAAAGGCAAGAGACTGTTTCCGTATACCTTTGATAACTTGGTATATTAGCGCTTTTCTTTTTTATTTTATTAACACAAGGTCTTGCTATGTAGCCCAGTCTCTCTTTGAACTTGTGATCCTGCCTCAGTTTACCCCATGGTGGGATTATAGGCATGTGCTACCATGCCTAGCCACTTATCATATTTTTTGATTCGGGAAAATCTGATGGATGAAAATTACATCTTAATGAAATTGCTATCAGTCAGATACTGGCTCCATGGCACCTAACAACAACAACGGAGCTCTTGTTGTTAGGTGCCATTGAGTTGGGTCCGACTCATAGGAACCCTCATAGGGTTTTCAATAGCTGATTGTTTCCAGGATGGCTTTGGGAGTGAATTGCCATGTCCTTCTCCTGTTTTTGTGGTGCTTGGGATCAAACCCCGGTCCTGAGAGAGTGCAGAGCAGCGCTCTACCAACTGAGCCAAACCCCAGCCTACTGAGCTCTTAGCACATAGTATTAGCTCAATAAGTGACAGTACTCAGTCTTATTCTTTTTTTTTTTTTTGCGGTACTGGGGGTTGAACCCAGGGCCTTGCGCCTGCATGCTCTGCAAGTGCTGGACCACTGAGCTGCACCTCAGCCCATTTTTTTTTTACTTTTTGAGACAGGGTCTTGCTAAATTACGCAGACTACCTCTGGTCTCGAACTTGCGATCCTCCTGCCTCCGCCTCCCGAGCCGCTGGGATTACAGGCGTGCGCCACCACACCCGGCCCCTCAGTCTTATTCTTACTTCTTATTTATTTGACTAAGAGCATTAGCTTGGAAGACAGACAGATTTGAGTTCTAGTTTCCACTTTTTTACCTACTAGCTGGGCAATTGTGGGCGAGTTACTTCCCCTCCCTGAGTATTGGTTCTCTCCTCTGTAAAGTGGCCATTGCAATAAAGCCCTTGTTGGGGGTCATGATATATGAGGTGATACTTAACACCTACCTCAGCATAGTGGTTGGCATATGCTAACTCCTTAATAAACATTAATGATTTCTCATTATTTATTTTCTTCTGAGGCTTCCCATCAATAGGGGATTGTTCCACGATCTTTTCTTTTATTTCCCCTCAGAAAATCAGGTGTCTTGGCACCTAACAACAACAACAAGTCTTTAGGTTAGCCTGTATTCACTCTCATGTGACAATGACTCTCTGTTGTCTTATCTGAAAAAAGCAGAAATAAAAATCCACGCAGGCAGCTTCCTTTAATTTCCATTCCACTGATTGTTGCTAAGTCTCGCTGGGTCTGTTGGTATTATTTGTGAAGGAAGGGCTTGTGAAGTAAATTAATAGTGTAAACAAGATTTGGGAAGAGTGCTGAGCATCATTAGGCAACTATTTCCAAGCGTGCTTGCATATTTGAGCAGCACTGTTTAAACATCAGCAGTCTTCCTGCAATCTCGGCCCGCTCCTGTCCGTTAGTGAACCCGTGATGGTGGCTCACTGTGCACCGATCTGTGTCTCCACTGGGTGTGAGCTAGGGGCAGCTCCCACCACGCCCCCGTCGGATGCCGTGTGCCCAGTATTCTGTGTCTGTCCCCTGTAGGTGCTCAAAAAGTTTGCTAAAATAACAAATGTGTCCCAAGGACTCTTGCTTAGAAGCACGTATTTTTTCTAGATCGAGTGATTAATTTATCTTTGGCTGCTGGTTGGACCTTCCCAGCCACATATCCTGTGGTCCCTTCGAATTCAGCTAACGGTCTCATTTCACTCTATAAAATTACTTCCCCACGCTGGTTGCCTAATTTATTTTTTTCCTGGCACCGTTACTTTTCCAGGCTTAAAGTTGGAGTCCCGTCTGCTTTCCTTTTCCCTGCCTCCCCCACCATATTCAGTAAATCACCAAGTCTACTGTGTAGCCCTCAAAACATCTCATTTCTTTCACCTCCTCCTCATGGGACGATGTTGTCAACTCCAAGTCCCTTCACCTCCCTCCTGCCGTGCTGCCATGATCTCATCATCCTTAGCAGAAACCCCTTCCAATCCTATATTATTTTTATTTCACGTCGTATATTACCTTCCCTTTCTTTTGAAATTTAGAACCTGAGCAGTCCCCAAAGAGATGTACAAGGAAAAATATTAATTTCCTCTCCATTCTCCTTTAATTCCACCTCCTGAAAGGTAATCAGTGTCAACAGTTTGATATGTATCTTTTCATTTTCTCCTCCGTGTTCATATATAAGGGTAATTTAAAAAAATAGGTCATACAGTACATGTAGCCCATTGGAGAAAGAATAGATTTTTCTAGAAATGAGGCAGGAACAAATGGATATTAATTACCTTTACCCTTAGTAAACATGATAGTGATAATAAGCATAATGCAAACAGATATCCCACTAGACACAAAAATTGAAATGAAATAGATTATAGACCTAGATATGGAACCATAAATTTCTGAAAGAAAACATAGGAAGAAATCTTTGCCACCTTTGGGTAGGTAAAGTGTTCTTGGCATGCAAAAAGCATCAGACATAAAATAAATCATTGAAAAGCTGAGCTTTCTCATCAGTTAAAAGCTGCTTTTTTAAAATAAAAACATCATCAAGGAAATGACTGACTTTAAGAAAATATTTTGTGACACATTTATGTATATGTGCACGCGCGCACACACGTGACCTTACAATGAGAACATATAATGAGCTCTTCTAATTCAACAGTAAGAAAACAACCTCATTCAAAAATAGGCACACGTCTTTGACCATTCACAAGAGATATTCGAAGATAGATGAATTGCCAATAAGCACATGAATAGACGCTCATTGTTAGTTTTCATGGAAATGCAAGTTCAATCCACAAAATGAGATGCCATTCCGTATCTAATTAAATGGTTAAAAGGATAAAGACTCATACCAAACATTGGCAAACTTGAAAGAGCGACTGGAAATATTATACATTCCTGGCTTGACATTTCCTTATAGAATTCAGCACAACCTTACCATGTGGCCCAGGAGTTTCTTTCATAGTTTGTTGGTGTTGGTAGGTGCTATTGAGTTGGGTCTGTCTCATAGCGACGTTGTATACAACAGAATGAAACTCTGCTTGACACTGTACTGCACCTGGCACTGTGTCAATGCTTCTCTGCTATCCAAAGGATTTTTGACGGCTGACTATCGTCCAGATTGTTTTGGGAGTGGGCTGCCAGGTCCTTCTCCCATTTTTGCTGAGCTGGGAATCAAACCCAGCACTCTCCCAACTGAGCTAAACCCCAGCCCTTTCATGGTTACTCAAGAAAAATGAAAAGACAAGTTTGAACAAAGGCCTGCCTATGAATGTGAATATCAGCTATTGTATAATAAATAAAAACTGGAAACAATGCAAACACCCATCAATAAGCAACTGTGGTCATACAGTTTCATACAGAAAATAATACTCAAATAGAAAGGAAGTGGACTACTGACATAGGAAACAATCTGGATGGTCCTTGAAATATTATGGCAGGAAAAAGAAGGCAGACACAAGAGTACACACCATATGTTGTTGTTGTTGTTAGGTGCTGTCGAGTCGGTATCTGACTCATAGCGACCCTCATAGAGTTTTCAATGGCTGAGTGTTTCAGGATTGCCTTGGGAGTGGATTGTCAGGTCCTTCTCCCATTTTTGTGGTGCTGGGAATTGAACTTGGGACCTCAGAGACTGCAGTGCAGCGCTCTACCAACTGAGTCAAATCCCAGCCCACACACCATATAATTTCATGTGTACCAGATCCTAAGTCAGCAAAATGAAACCATAGGGACAAAGAGCAATTCAATGGTTGCCTGGGACAGGTAGAGGGATTAACAACAAAGGGGTCATGAAGGAACATTTTTTGGATGATGGAAGTTTGATACCATGGATGTGGTGGTAGTGAACAGGGGTATACATTTATTAAAACTCATTGAGTTCTACGCTTTCAAAGATGTATTTTATTGTAGGCCAGTTTTAACTCAATAAAACCAGAGCAGGATATATGTGTTATTCTGTTATTTTGTTTACCAGTATATGTGGACGTTCTTTTTGCATAATATTTCATAGCATGAATGAGTTTTTAAATTTTTATTTTTTGAGACAGGGTCTTGCTATGTTAGTCCATGCTGGCTTTGAACCTGCGATCGTCCTGCCTCAGCCTCCTGAGTGTTAGGACTGTAGATGTGTGCCATCATGTTTGGCCTGGATATGTTCTTCTTGTTGAGCATTTAGAATGTTTCCTTTTGTTTATTATTTATTTATGTTGACACGTGTGGTTGTTATGAACATCTTTGTATGTGCCTCAGTCTGCTTTCTGTGGCTTCTGCAAAATACCTGGGGCTATGTACATTATAAGGGAAAGAAGTTTATTTGGTTTAGAGTTTTGGAGGTCCAAATGCTGGGATTACAGATGTGTATCACCACGGCTGGCCCCAAATGTAACTTTTTTTTTTTTGTGGTACTGGGGGTTGAACTCAGGGCCTCACACTTGCATGCTCTGCAAGTGCTGGACCACTGAGCTGTACCCCCAGCCAACTTTTTACTTTTTGAGACAGGGTCTCACTGAGTTACACAGACTGCCTCTGGTCGCGAGCTTTCGATCCTCCTGCCTCCGCCTCCCGAGCTGCTGGGATTACAGGCGTGCACCACCGTGCCTGGCTCAATGTAACTTTTATACACACTAGGAAGCCAGAAAATTTGTGTGACTCACTTTGCTGTGATATTTACTTTATTGTGGTGGTCGGGAGTCAAACCCACTATATCTCTGTGGCATGCCGGTAGTACATTGTGAAATGATTAAGTCAAGATGATTAATATATCCATTACCTCACATAACTTACCATATATTTTTGTGGTGAGAACGTATAAAATCTACTTTTGAAGAAATTTTAAAATATAAGTACATAACCATTGATTACAGTCACCACGCTGTACAATAGGTCTCCAGGATTGATTCCTCCTATTTAACTGAAAATCCACACCCTTGGAGGAACAGCTCTCTTTTCTCTGTTCTCTACTTTTATGAGTTTGGCTTTTTAAGATTCCACGCATAATTGAGTTCATGCAGTATCTGTCATTCTGTGTCTGGCTTATTTCGCTAAGCATGATGTCCTGGAGATTCATCCGTGTTGTTGCAAATGAGATCCTCCCTTTTTATTTGTCACGGCGAGAGGAAACTCATCCAGTTCACCCAGTTCATCCTAAAGTCTTTAACTGTGGATTTGAGAAGCAGAGAACAGCTCTGCTTCTCACCGTCTAAAACAGCCATCTGCTTCTTCTGAAGGACAAGGCTTCCCACTCTGGCTCTAGAGCTGGAATTGAAGCAATTTTCTGAAAGTGAGTCAAAAGTATTGGTTGTACATTGAGATGCGACAGCGGGGCCAAGACCCGATCCGTAAATGCCTTGGAGAGCCTTGGCTGTTGCTGATTTCCCTGACAGGTCTACCAGAGGGTGACAGCTGTCCACCAAGGGCTTTGGGGGCTGTTGGGGATGGGTCGAGGACATTTTGTCTGTGAGAAGGACATGCACTTGGGGAAGTCAACTGCTTGCTGTGTCCCCTAAGTTTATATGTTTGTATTTTGAGAAGATTCTAAAACACAGGAGAAAACAGCGCAGAGTTAGAATTGAATTACTACAATGCTGTCACGGGTTGGTGTCTCTGCAATGCTTACCCCCCGAAGCTGTGCAATGAAGGGATATCCATCCCCCGAACCCACCCTCGTGGCTGGGTCTTAGGGAGATGATTGCACATCTGTTGTGGCCTGTAGGAGGGCCTCCAGCAAAACAAAGCAAAACAAAAAACAAATCAAAACTCTTTTTTTTTTTGGTACTGAGGGTTGGACCCAGGGCTTCACACTTGCATGCTTTGCAAGTGCTGGACCACTGAGCTGCACCCTCAGCCCATTCTTTACTTTTTGAGACAGGGTCTTGCTAAGTTACACAGACTGCCTCTGGTCTCGAACTTGCGATCCTCCTGCCTCCGCCTCCCGAGTTGCTGGGATTACAGGTGTGCGCCACCCCACCTGGCAAAACTCTTGAACGTGTGAGCTTCCCAGTGTTCTTCTCTGAGATCCACTTAATGCTGCCTTCCTATTAATTGTGCTGAGATATTTTTGGCTTCCCCTCCATCACGGGCAAACCAGGAGCCAGGAAGGTAAGGTCCCAATTTCCTGGCCCCCCCAGTGGCCAGTGCAACTTGCAATCTGCCCCCCATGCTCCCTTCTGAAGACAGCTGCGGTGGAGAGCTGGATGCCTTATGCTGAAGGTGGGCGGTCTGTGTCAGGGCTGCCACAGGAGCGACCACATGTAGAGCTGAGTGTGAGTAGCAGTTCCCTTCTTTCCTTCCTCACAAGGATATTTCTAAAGGTGAGGCACGTGGAGCAACAAGGCGCCCAGACCAGTTATGCAGCGAGCCCGAGCCTTGCAAATATTTAGGAGGGGTCTTGAATGTGATTCCACACAAGTGTGAGGTGGGTATGAGGACTTTTGGACAAGGGCAATCGGGGCATGGAGACACCCCAAACTTCTCTGAACAGGTTTCTGAGTCTGATCAGGGAGCAATGCCTGGGAATGCCTGTGACATCCCCTAGAATGTCAGCTTGCCCTGGTCTCAAGGAAGACTGTAGTGTCGGGTGGACGAAAGCCTTGCATCTGAGCGAGCTTCCTCTATAAAGTCCAGGAATCCCAGAGACAGAGGAAGTGAACTCTCTGAGGTAATACTTCCGGGGTGTGGGGGAAGTGGTTCTTGTGTTTAGTTTTCCACCCTGACCCCTTTCCAGCCAGAATTCCTAGTTAGGGTGATGGACAGCCCAGTGGGCCTTTTCTGACCATGGGCACGAGTCGCTGTTCACAGCCTCAGCTGCTCAGCTGCTCCATTCCCATGGGTCACAAGGTCATTCATCCAGCTAGTGTGGACTGCTTTCCCCGGCTGGGAAAAGTCTTAAGGCTTCCCTAGCCAGAGAAGGCAGGGAGGGTCTTGGAGGAGAAGCAGGCAGCTGTGGAGGGGGTGGTCTTCTCTCACGGCAGGAAGGGACCTGGATGTATGTGAGGGTGTCAGGTGTTAAGCGCTCTCAAGGGCTGGCGGTGCCCGATGAATCCACCCATAGGTGAGGGAAGAAGGAAGGAGCGTGCCATCTCACGGCTCAGTTAGGAAACAAGTCCGCCAAGATGCCTTCAACAGAAAGAATTTAACGCAGGGAATTGGTTCCACGGGAAGGGCCGAGGAGCCACAGAAGGCAGGATGCCTCCAGCTGCTGTGGCATCCAGAGTGGAATTAGCCTGGAAGCTGGGGCCCTGGAGGAAATGGGAACCAGCCAGGCCTGCTGCTAGGAGCTGGGATAATGGAGGGAGGGTTGGGGCAGGTGGGCAAGACACTGTGCAAGCTGTTGCTTGAGACAAGAGGGAGAAACTCTCCAAAAGAAAAGAGGGAAAGGGCCCAGGTAGACCCGAGAGCAGAGAGACAGGTGGCTGTCGTGGCCGTGGCTGGCAAGGCCGTGGCTGGTGTGGCTGTGGCTGTCGTGGCCGTGGCTGGCATGGCCGTGGCGGATGAGGTCCTGTGCTGGGCACCGTTAGAAGGTGTCTGTTAGTGCCGCATGGTATTGCTGTAGGTCAGAGGTGATGAGCACCTAGCTGTCCAAAGTCACAGTGGGGCATTGGAGGGTGGGCCCCGTGGCTCTGGGTTCTCTAATGCCACGTGAGGAATGGGACCCAGCCTTCTGAGGAAGGGCTTCTGGTGATGCTTGGGCCGAGTGGGGATGAGGTTGACAAGCTGCACAGGGGCTGGGATAGAAGGTATGGAGCGCTGCTGCCTGGCCTCCATGGGCGGTCTAGCTTGTGCGAGGTCAGAGCTAAAAAGAGCCCCTGCCCACTGTGTTACCTTTTCCCCTTCTTGGTGACCATCTGAACCTTTTGATCCAGATGAAAAGTAAAAAGGCCCCAGTTCGTGGTGGAGGCCCGCTAGATATGCCAGCGCTGTGAGGACAATGGCGGGCCACAGGGAACGTGTGCCCAGCAAGCGCTTCCCACAGCCTGGACTCCAGCAGCAGGATTGCAGGAGCGAACACAGGGCAGGCGAGAGAGCTGGTTTCTGCCCCGGTTGGGATGGGGGAGGGGGGAAAGCGAGGGAGGCTTCAGGTCACACCAAGATTTCAAAATAGAAACAACTTGGCTTGGGTCCAGTCGAAGGCGGAACAGCTGTGGCAAAGCACCTCGCCAGGCAGCTGGCGGCTGCCTTCTGGGAAGACAAAGGTAGGCTGGACCTCCAGATCCTGTGAGGTCATCCTTTTTGCCTGGCAGTTGGATCTCCCCCACCAGCGACGCTCGCGAGCTCTGGGGCGGATCTGGATGTTGCAATACCGTTTGGTATCTGGTTGCCTAACTGAGGTGCTGAGTCGGTAGGACACGCCAGGAGATTTCAACTCAGATAATGGGGCCACGTGTAACGCGATGCTGACTAGCGTACACAGGGCGAGGCAGGGCGCCTCAAGGTCACTGAGGATGTCAGCTCCCCCGCAGGTTCATCCAAGTTCTCATTGCATGGGGCAGAATCTATGAGAACTTTTGGGCTCCTCAAGTTTTCTCTTGAGTGATGATTCTCAAGTGTCACCAAGTGGTCAGAGCTACTTTTTCTTTTTCTTTCTTTCTTTCTTTCTTTCTTTCTTTCTTTCTTTCTTTCTTTACTTTTTATATATTTTTTTTGTGGTACTGGGGGTTGAACTCAGGGCCTCTCACTTGCATGCTTTGCAAGTGCTGGACCACTGAGCTGCACCCCCAGCCCATTTTTTTACTTTTTGAGACAGGGTCTCGCTAAGTTACGCAGATTGCCTATGGTCTCGAACTTGCGATCCTCCTGCCTCTGCCTCCCAAGCCGCTGGGATGACAGGCGTGCCCCACCACGCCAGGCTCAGAGCTACTCTTTCTAGCTTTTCTCATTCCCTCTCCTTTTCTGTGAATTCCCTGAAAGGAAACAAAACACATTTTATTCCTGCAGCAGCATGTAAGCCAATTGATTCCTGTTCACATCCCCTCAACCGACGGTGCTTTGCAAATACTCGGTCCTGTTCAAGTGATTGTGAAGTTGGGGGATAGGAAACACTGCTTCAGGGATGCTGGAGGCACAGAAAACTTTCTTAAGACAAGTGTGAATGATCAAAAGAAAGGGGGAAATTAGAGACGGCACGTTGGCTCCACGTGTCTCATCCCACCTGGTCGTTTCCTGATGCTGAAGGCGATGAGCAGCCTGGTTCTTTTTCTGGCACTAAGGACCATCAGGGCTGGGATTTAGCACAGTTGGTGGAGCTCTACTTTATAGTCTCTGAGGTCCCGGGTTCGATTCCCAGCACCACAAAGATGGGAGAAGGACATGGCAATCCACTCCCGAGGCAATCCTGAAACAATCAGCCATTGAAAGCCCTATATGAGGGTTTCTATGAGTCAAACATGACTTAACAGCACCTAACAATAACAAGGACCATCCATTCTGCGCCTGAATGACTATCTCAGTGGCTGAGGAGTGTTAGTTAGCTTTCTGTCACTGTGTCCAAAATCCCTTACAGGAACAACGTAAGGGAGGAAGGATTTATTTTGGCTCATGGTGTCAGAGGGTTCCGTCCATCGTGATGGGGAGGGTCTGGTGGAGCAGAGCAGATCATACCTTGGCCCACAGAAGGAAGCAGAGAGGAAGGAACACAGCAAGAGGCCCTGGCAAGAGGCCTCTTCCAGAGGACAGGAACCCAGTGACCTACTTCTTCCAACTTGGCCCTCCCTCCTGCGTTTTACCACCTGCCAATAATGCCATCCTATGATGAGTCCATCTTGGGATTAATCCAGCAATTAGGTTGGCGCCTTCAGGATGTAATTGTCTCCAAAAGCAGCGTCGCTGTGCTTCACTAATCTCCCAGGAGTTTCTCCATCCAATAGGGCTGACCATGAAGACGCGCCATCACAGTGATCTCATTTCATTGGCTGGTCTGGCCTGAAGAGCACTTCTTTAATTACACTCTGCACAACCAAGTGTGTGGGAATCTGATTCTGTGCCTGGAGAAGGGATCGTGGCACTGTATAAACAAGTCACTTTATTTAGTGGACTCATGGCCTAGAAGAAAATGTCAAATGCTGATGTGACAGATGGCTCTCCTGGGAGCTGGGTGGTGAGATTGGGGGGAAGGCGGGATCCATGTCCTGGGAGGCAGCCCCTGGGATCTGCCACAACCTTCTACCTCATTGTCTTGGAGAGTGGGATTCACCACCGCCCTAGCAGAGAAGGTGGCTCTGGAGTCCTGGGCCTGTGGTTCTTCCAGTGAAAACCCAAGTCTGCTTGCTGCAGCCATGTGGTCGACCAGCAGGCTCGTCCCCACGGCAGCCCCATGGGTCTCTGGCCTTGATCGCTCATTCAGTCAGCCCATAGGTAGGGTGTCAGTGGTAGGGCCCTCAGCGGTCTTCGAGAATACAGAGGCTGCCGGTTTACCTTGGGAGGGGGAGCAGCGGGTTGGGGTTGGCCGCTGGAGCTCATTTTTGGGGACTCTCTTGATGGCTGCTTCTGTATTTGCACACAGAAACTTCTGCGTTACCTGTCAGTTTCCTGGAAAACATTATCATAGAGCGTCTCCCTTTTGCCCACCCTTTTCTCTGTCCTGCCTGCTTTCTCTTCGCTTTGTCTGGCTTCCTGCAACAGGAGTCTACAAACAATGGTCATCTTTTCAAAGTTAAGTCTCTAGTGTGAGGGACCAACGCAGGGACCCAGCCTGGGTGTCCAAGAGGCCCAGAGAAGGTGAGGTCTGAGGGCCTAGGTAGAGAGGGGTCTCGAAGTGAGCATGGTGGAAATCAGGGCACAAAGATGGGCGTAGAGAAGAGGATAGTGCAGGGTGAGGGTGCCAGAGGCCGGCAGAGGGGACAAGAGTAGAACAAGGTAGAGAAATGTCACACCAGCAAGACCTCTTGGCCGCCTCCCTGTGGGTGGGGAGGCCTCTTGGCCACGTTCTGCTGGGAGGAGCGTTCTGAGGACAGAGTTTGCCCGAGCCCTGCGTGTGGGTGCTGGGCAGGGCTGAGCTCTGCGACGTCAGGGAAGGAGCGTGGACCTGTCTTCCGCCCATCTGGACTCTAGTCAGTGCCTTTTTTGATTTATCGCCTGGAGTGCAAATCTAAACAAGGAAGTCCTGCTAACTTCTGAAGGGCTTCATTTTCAGAGTGACGTCTGAGAGCTTGGAACATCAAGGGACAGCGTCTCCTCGGGACGCCGAGCTGCGGGCTGGCTTCCACCTCGACTGTCTTGGGTGGATGTCCTTCATGTTGGGAGAAAGAAAGGAAACGCTGTTTGTTCCGTCACATGCAATCGTGGTTACTCACTCGTGGAAATGGGCTGCCCTTCAGGATTCTGGCAAGAGCAGGAGAATTCCTTTTAGCACCTCCCCCCCAGGACTTCCCATCATCCTGATTTCCATTTTGGTCAAAATGGAAATGAAAGGATTCTGTCTGGCATTGAGAATACTGCAATTTTAATCCTGAGTGAGGCACTGCTGGATGAAAAGCCAGGCTAATCTTTAATGTGTCTGTGAATGGAGAGGCCCATCCTGTTACCAATGGAATCACCATTGTCAGTTGTATTTCTGCCTCACGCTCTATCTCTACCAATCAAAGCTTTGTGGGTGAGAAGATATGATCATAAGGGACTGATTTATGTATTTTTTTTCACCCAAATACTGTTGGGTAATATTATTGGATGATAATATTGGATAGCTACCTTCTTTTTGCCTGCAGTAGTAGCCCTGTGGCATCTGATTCCGTCAGATCTTGGAAGCTAAGCAGGGTCAGCCTGGTTAGTACTTGGATGGGAGACCACCTGGGAACACCAGCTGCTGTAGGCTTGGGAGACAGATCCTGCAGCCCACTCCCAAAACTCAATCCACCATTGAAAACCCTATGAACAGCAGAGAAGCACTGACAATAGTGTTTCTCCCGTAGTATGTAGGGTCACTATGGGTCGGATACCGACCCGAAGGCACTTAGCAACAACAACAACAACCTTCTTTTTGGTTTTGTGTTCTTGAAATTATTTTATAAATGCAGTTAGGAATAGCTATTTTCTGAGAGAAAATTTCCAGCTAGCAAATGTTAGACAACTTTAATTTGAATGGATGTGTTGTTATTGTTAGGTGCTGTCCTGTCGGGTCCTACTCATAGTGACCCTATGTAAAAACAGAACGAGACACTACTGGACACTGTGCCATGCCCAGCATCAATTCAGTGTTTCTCTGCTACTCATAGGGTTTTCAGTGGTTGATTGTTTCAGGAGTGGGCTGCTGGGTCCTTCTCTCAAGCCTACAGCACCTGGTGTTCTCAGGCAGTCCATGCAAGGACTAACCAGGGCCGACTCTGCTTCGCTTCTGAGATCTGATGAGATGGGATGCCAGGGTGATGTGGCTGTAGACTTGAATGGCTGTGGACATTCCTATTTGAAAGATTCTTTTTTAAAAAAAATATGATCCAGCCTGGTGGCACACTCCTGTAATCCCAGCAGCTCGGGAGGTGGAGGCAGAAGGATCACAAGTTTGAGACCAGAAGTCGTCTGTGTAACTTAGCAAGACCCTGTCTCAGAAAAGGAAAAAAATGGGCTGGGGGTGCAGCTCAGTGGTCCAGCACTTGCAAAACATGCAAGCGTGAGGCCCTGGGTTCAACCCCCAGGACTGGGGAAAAAAAAAATGATCCTTTGCTTTTAGTCTTTCTGAAAATGTAACTCCATCAACTTCATTACTCTAGATCAGGTATTCTTATAAAAATTTCAAAAAATTTACTGGGTGAGGTGGCACACTCCTGTGATCCCAGTGATTTGGGAGGCTGAGGCAGGAGGATCGTGAGTTTGCGGCCAGAGGCTGTCCACCCAACTTAGTGAGGCCCCACCTCAAAATAAAAACTAAAAACTGGGCTTGGATAGCTACCTTCTTTTTGCCTGCAGCAGTAGCCCTGTGGCGTCTGATCCCATCAGATCTCAGAAGCTAAGCAGAGTCAGCCTGGTTAGTACTTGGATGGGAGACCGCCTGGGAACACCAGCTGCTGTAGGCTTGGGAGACGGATCTGGCAGCCCACTCCCAAAAATCAATCCACCATTGAAAACCCTATGAACAGCAGAGAAGCACTGACAATAGTGTTTCCCCCGTTGTATGTAGGGTCACTATGGGTCGGATACCGACCCGAAGGCTTGGGTGGAGTCCAGCAATAGAGCACTTGCAAAGTATATGCAAAGCCCTGCGTTCAGCCTCCCAGTACTGAAAAAAAAATTCTTAAGTTTTAATAGGGGTGTTACATGTGTAAGACAAAACCATCATAACTGTCTCTAAGGGTGCAGGGCCACAGTGTTGAGTACATTCTCGGGGCTGCACAACCATCCCACCATCCAGCTCCGGAATATCTTCACCTCACAAAACCGAAACTCTGCCCCCGTTAAGCACTAACCCCCCATTCCCACACCCAGGCACCATTCTGCGCTACCAGTCTGCTGTCTGTCTCCGAGCCTGACTTATTTAGCTATCTCATGTCAATGGAATCATAACAATATTTATTGTTCTGTGGCTGGCTTATTTCACTTAGCCAGTGTCCTCATAGATCTGGTATTCCTGGGCTTTAAAACCCCAATTCCTCCTCATGCTCGAGAACTAGCCCATTTAGACCTGACCACAGAGGTCATCGCTGGAATTTCAGAAAGATTCCCTAAGCCTGGACGTTTTAGAGGGGAGCGTGTATCTGGAAAACACCAAGTTGCTCAGAGCAGAAGAGAACATCTCCGCCTGCCCACCCGCCCGCCGCCTAGCTGGTGGAGGACAGGGCCCTGTGAAGTGGCACCAGCTGGGAGCCTCTCGTGGAGCAGGGCGCGGAGCCCACAGGCCCGGAGCCAGCGGCAGGGGACGCTCTGCAGATGTGCCCTGCGCGCGCTGGTGCCAGCGGTGAGGCTGCTCTCCCGGGGCCGTGGCAACAGCTGCCGGTGGAGTGGAGCTGGCAGCGGCTTTAGAGGGGGACATGTGCCCGGACTGTCACTGGAGCAGAGGAACAGGGAGCAGCTGCTTCGAGGCCCAAAATGAGGACAGAAGCAGAGGGCACAGCAAGAACGCCCAGACCTCCTGGCATGCTCACCCCAGAACAGTGTCCCCCGGCCCCAAAGTCAGGGACACTAGAGAAGCTCTTTTTCCTCTGGCGCACACCTGGGCAGCTGCCAACCATGTCACTCAAATGATGAAACAAAGTGGGGCTGGCCGGGGACACCAGCTGTTCACAGACCCAGCCTTGGGAAGCTCCTGGGGGTGTCCTGCTGTCCCCGCACAGTGCAAATCATCTCTAAGAACCTCGCCACCATCTTTTCCAAAGAAATTTAATTTCCTATTGTCAATAGCACGCACTTCCCACCTCAAAGGGCCAGTGCGTTTCTGCGCTATTTATCAAGTCTTTTAGTCTGATGACTAATGGAAAACCCAAGGGCAATTTGTTACTGTTTGGCATTGTTTGCTATCAGAAATGACACTGGAACAAAGAGGCAATCAGTTACGGCTGAGTTCAAAATTTATTCTCCCCCGGGAGAGTACACGCACGTATTAATGGGGGTTGATGACCGTAGAGTGTAGCCTTTATAAATTACCTGTGTAGTAATTTTCACTTAAAAAAACCCAACATGTTCCCATCCATCAGGTCATTTTGGCATCACAAAAATGTTTATGATATTGCTTCAGTTGAAAATAGCAAGATGTTAAGGAGAAATGGCTTATTTAAGGCCATGTAGCAAGTCAG
>VMDO01028032.1:0-24489 GCA_007922755.1 Pedetes capensis
GTTAAGTTTAGGCTTAGTTCTTTTTCTAGCTTATTAAGGTATAAGGTTAGGTTGTTTATTTAAGATCTATGTATTTTTGATATAAGCATTTAAAGCTATAAACTCTCTGCTTAGAAAAGCATTTGTTGCCGACTCAGAGTTTTGGAATGTTTCCATTTTTGTCTCAAGACATTTTTAAATTTCCCTATTAATTTCTTCTGGCTCAACAGTTCCAGAAAATATTGTTTAATTTCAATATAATTGGGATTTTTCCCCCTTGATTTCTCTTGTCATTGATTCCTAGATTTATATCAGTATGTTGGGAAAGATACTTGATATGATTTTAATCTTAATTTTTAGTGTCACTTTTGTGGGTTAATATGATTTATAATGAGAAATATTTCATGAATACTTGGTATGGTGTATCCTGAAGAAATGAGCATTGAACAATTAAGAATAATGTATTCAGCTGTTAAGGGATGGTATGTATGGTATTTTCTGTATGTATCTGCTAGGTTCTTTTGGTCTAAAGTGTAATTCAAGGCCAATGTTTCCTTATTGATTTCTCCCCCATCCTCATCTGAATGATAGACTTGTCTGTTGTTAAAAGTGGAATATTGAAACCCCCTACTATTATTGCATGGCAGTCTATGTCTTGATTCAGGGCTTTAATGCTTGCATTATATATGTAAGTGCTAACTTTTAGTGCACATATATTTAAAATAGTAATATACTCTTATTAAACTGACTCCTTTGCCACTATATAATGACCTTGTCTCTTGTTACACTTTTGACCTAAAATCAATTTTGTCTGACATAAGCATAGCTACATTCGCTTTCTTTTGGTTTCCATTTACATGGAGTGTCTTTTTACCTCATGCAGGCAGTGTATAGTTAGGTTTTGTTTTCGATTTTTTTTTAATCCTTTTGGCCACTCTATCATTTTTGATGGATAATTTAGTCCTTTTACACTCTAATTATTGATAGGTGCAAACTTATCAATACCATTTTCTTTTGATTCTTTGGTAGAAAGAATCTTTTCCCTTACTCTCTTTGTGGTTTGATTTGTTGTAGTAGTATACTTTGAATCTTTCCTTTTTATCTTTTTTGTATGTAGTATAGGCTTTGTTTTGTGGTTACCATGCAGCTTACATAACACCTAACAAGCTATTTTAAACTGATAGTCAACTGATTTTTGGTTGTTTATGAAACTCTATACTTTTACTCTTTCTCTCTCATGTGTTGTTTTTGATGTCATATTTACATCTTTTTACAATTTATCTCTCAAATTATTTCACTTATTATTAACAGTTTTGTGTCAACCCTTCTAGAAGAGAGTCAGCTGATTTATCCACTGCCAATATAGTATAAAATGTTTTGAATTTGACAACATACTTACTGTTAACAGTGAATTTTATACTTTCATGTATTTTCATGTATTTATTTAGTGTTCTCTACCCTCATATTGAAGAATGCCCTTTAGTATTTCTTGCAAGGTGATATAAACATTCTCAGCCTTTCAGGGAAAAACTTTGTATCTCCCATCAATTTTTGGAAAATATGATTGCAAGATAAAGTATTCTTGGTTAACAGTTTTTTTTTTTCTTTCAAGATTTTGAACATCCCACTCTTCTAGTCTACATGGTATCTGTAAAGAAGAAAAAAAGTCCACTGATAGTCTTATGAAGTCTCCCTTGCATGTACCTAGTGACCTTGCTCTTGCTTTCAAAATTCTGAGTTTAAATTCTGACAGTTTGAAAATTTGTTTCAGTGTAGGTAACTTCAGATTCATTTAGTTTGGTACCTTTTATGATACCTGGACCAGAGTTTCTACTTGCTTCTCCAGACGTTGGAAATTTTCTGCCATTAATTCTTCGAATGTGTTTTCTGTCCCTTTCAATAACTCTTCTTCTGGAATACTAAATATGCATAAATTATGTTGATTCTTTTCAAGTTCAATTATAGAATTCTTCACCTCTGGTTTGGTACTTTATTTCTTTGTTGAAATATTCAATTTACATTTGCATTTCTCATCACCACCTCTCCTCAGTGAACATGTTTATGACCATTATTTTGAATTTCCTATTGGGTAAATCATACAACTCCATTTTACTAGGGTCAGTTTCTGGGCATTTGTCTTGTTCTTACTGTAACATATTTCTGTTTCTTCATTTTCCTTGACTCTCTGTGATGGTTTCTGCCTATTATCTAAGAAAGAATACCATTCCCAGTCTGGTCAGTCTTGGCTCATGGTAGAAGGATTTCACCAATCCAGCCAGCCGGACAATCTAAGGAACCTTTCAAATCTGTGTGTGTGTTGAAATTGCTGCCTCTGTTTTTGGTGGCCATAGGGGATTAGGATGTGCCTTATTCTGTCAGTACCATGACAAAGGTAGGATCGAAGCTAGCCTTTCAAATGTAGGCGGAAAGTTTGGAGTGTTGGATGTATATTTTAGTTCCGTCCCTCCTCAAAAGTTTAGCTGATAGTTCATGTTTATTTTCTACTCTACCTTCACTAAGCCACGGAGAACATCTGTTACAAATGCCCACACTTACATTTAGTCCACACTTTCTGTTCCTGTAGAGATAGTACTGGGAGGGAGTTCATTGTATGTCCAACTTTTGTTTTTTGTGATCTAGGGAGTCCAGGGATGCAGAGCCCTATTGACTATCAGAGCCAGGTGGTTAAGGGTGCAGTGATTTGGGTGAGAGGCATAGAAGTTGTAGTCTGTGCATGGAAAAGCTCCTTCTAAGAAGAATAGACTGACCTTGATTTATCACTGGGGCAAGCCAGGGGGAAAACAGCCCAGGAAGTGCCATCCTCCTGCTCAGGCTGCAAAAGGTGTGTGGCTACATGGACAAACTCTTTCCAGGAAGAACTGGTCAACCTGGTTATTTCTAGAACAAATCAGTGAAGGCTTGGGAGGTGCTGAGGTCCTGCTCAGACTGCCAGAGGTATTGTAAGTCAACTTTCTGAGGCAAGCTAGTTGCAGCTGAGCTGTCAGCAGCAGCAGTTGGTAGAGTATGCTGACAAACCCCTTTCAGGGTGAAATTGGGACCTTTGAACTTCAGCCTTTTTCCTGCCCCAATAGTGCTTGTGTGACTTTCTAAAGCTGTCACTTTTTTACTGCTGTGGTCTACAGAGGTATATGCTTACAGCACTCTGGTCTCAGAGTTGGAGAATTAACAGTAAAATGTTGAGAACTTTAGAGTTAGTGTGCTATATGTGAGGCAGAATAGAAAGGGAAAACTTTAGGGACATGGGAAAGAAAGAACTTTTCCCATCATGGAATCTGGTCTGAGTTTTATCAACCAAGAATTCCAGCACAACCAAAAAGAAAAGCTGCTGTAAGAATTGCCTGCATAAAAAGGAGTTCTTCTCTAAAAATCAAACTAAACCAGATTATGGACTATAATTAAGGAGATTACCTAGGTCTGCTAACTTTAAGACTAAATACAGTAGGAATTTCCTTGACTATACCAATTTAGGTATTTTAACAGTGTTCCTTTTCCAATCTGTAAATCTATACCAGATACCTGCTGGGACCTCGCTGAGAAATGTAACTTCAAAAGCATCGAATCATGCATGTTGTGAGGACACCTAGGGCCGCTTCTCTCTCTAGACGCTCACACTCACTCTGAAGTGTGTGCTATCCCTATCTTTTACCTAATAAACCTCAAACTGCTTCACTCTTTCTGACTTGCCCTAAAGTTCTTTTTGTGACAGAGCCAATGGCCCAGCATCTCCCTTAGTGGAAGTCCCCAGAAGGAAAACTCCTCAGGCCAGGTGGTGATGTGGGGCTACAGCATCCCTAAACACACTGACATGTGTTAGAAACTTTCCTAAGGAGGAAGCTGAGTGTTAAGAGGTTACTTCCTAATTGCTTGGCATTAAGCCTGGTGTGGCAAATATGCCTGAGCTTTTCTTATCTTTGTGATGTGGATATCTGTTCATTTGCCCAGTGCATGGGAATATGTTCCTTCTGACATTCTTTCAGAGGAAGTTGATC
This sequence comes from Pedetes capensis, assembly GCA_007922755.1. Taxonomy (NCBI): domain Eukaryota; kingdom Metazoa; phylum Chordata; class Mammalia; order Rodentia; family Pedetidae; genus Pedetes; species Pedetes capensis. The sequence goes on from VMDO01028032.1 coordinate 3,990, forward strand.
CATGAAAAGCTATTTGCTACATATTGACGGAGGAAGAGTCAGGATCCTCCTGTTCTACCATGTTGCTGATATCACCACATTACCCTTTTTCTAAATGGCATAAGATGTTGCTAATTTGGTACAAAGTAGATGAAAACAGAATTCATACAGTATTTTGATTTAAATTTTTTTTAGTAAATTCAGTTTTAAATAATAATACTCCTTAAGTGTTTCATATTTTCTCTTCAGAAGGTAGATGTTCTATTCCTTATATTAATCAGAACAAAAATTGTCTGGTGTTGTGGAATCATGCCTGACTCATAGCAACTTTCATAGGGTTTTCAATAGCTGATGGTTTCAGATTGTTTTGTGAGTAAACTGCCACATTCTTCTCTCATAGAACAAAAATTAGAACTATAAATATTAGGACTTTATATTTTCTATACTAGATTTATTGATTAATATGCTGCTTTCATTTTGCTTTTGTTATTTGAGAATGCATTTTTGATAAGAGGATAAAATATCATTAAAAGGGAAATATCATAAGCATGACTTTTTAAACTAAATTATGTTTTATTCTTGTGCTGGGAATTGAATCCAGGACCTTACATATGCTAGGTAAGCTCTCTGCCACTGAAAGTGAACTATTCTTGTATAACAATGTTTGTGGTACAGGAATTGTTGGAGTTTACAGTAAAAATGATCAAAATTTTAGGAAGTCATGTGCAATATTTTGCATTTGATTTAAAAGATACTTCCTAACAAAAATGTACATAATTATGTTTTTAGTAGCAGTTTTCACCTATTCCTTTATTCTGCTAATAGAAAGTCAAAAAGATGGTAAACTAAATTAAACCTGAATTCTAGGACTGCTAACTAATGTGTTCATTAATATTCATCGAGTACTAACTATATGTCAGTTATACTGACATCTTCTGGATACAACAAATAGTATGAAAAAACATTTTTGGAGAGAAAGGAGCCCCACCTGACTTTCCTTGTGGACTATGGAAAGGAGCCTGTAATATTTTGAATGTAATGGGAGTTACTGAATGTTTTTAAATAAGGGAGTGATATAATCTGTTTGAGATTAACTTTGCTGCATTGAGTAGAATGGGTGGATAGAATGAAGAGTAGAAATGGGGCTGTGACCTGTTTGGATAGAAATATACTGCAAAAATTCAGGTGGCAGAGGACTGACCTTGTGTAGGCTGACAGAGGAAAAACAACTCATTTTATCAGTTATATTGTCTTCAATTATATTGAACAAATGTTTATTGAGCAGTTAGTATGTAATCAGTCTTAACTGGTCTACAAAATGTTGAAAATATGTATATAAAGAATACACACACACACACACACACACACACACACACACACACACACACACGAGAATTGATCTTCCCTTAGATATCAACAATGAAAGTCGTAGGTCCTGAGGTTATGTAATTATATGGGACCATGCCATAAACAGTGACTTAACACCTAGGGACAGGATACCTTTTCAGGGAAGATAATTTTTGAGCTGTCTGTAAATCATATGTGGGAATGACAGGGCTTGAGCAGCAAGATGTGGTCTTTCAAGAAGAAATTAAGGAATAAAGACTGAACAACCATGGCATGTTTAAAGATAGTAAGCAGTTTAGCTGGCTGGGATATTTCCAGTGACCTGACCTGATCAAGGTGATGCTGATGAGTTGTAAAATTGCAAAGACAGGTTGAAACCAGATTGAAAGATGTGTGAGTTGCCATGGAATGTTTTGAAGTACAGGGGAATAACATGAATAAATTTATGTTTTCCAATTTAATGCAAATATAGTATAAAGGATAATTCACAGTAAAGAAGGTACTGGGGCCTGGGGAGTGGGGCGTTTTAGGAAGCTCTTGAAATTTTTCCACCAGGCCCTTCTAAGGGTCTGAAATATGGCAACAGTGAGGGACAGTGGGATATAGACTAGATAGCCATTTTTGAGTAACTGGTTGTGGTTGCCATATCTACCTGTTCACCTAGAAATAGGTGATATTTAGTGAGATAAAATCATAACAGCTTACAGATTGAGGTTGCATATTTAGATGTACCAAAATGTGTTATATTTATATTTAATGAACAATACTTCTAAAGAAGACCTGCAGCCATTCCCCTGTGGCATCCCATCTGGTCAGATCTCGGAAGCTAAGCAGGATCAGTCCTGGTTTTTAGTACTTGGATGGGAGAACACCTAGGCACACCAGGTGCTGTAGGCTTGGGATAAGGGCTCAGCAACCCACTCCCAAAAAACAACCAGTCATTGAAAACCCTATGAATAACAGAAAAGCATGACAATAGTGTTTCATCTGTTTTATATAGGGTTGCTATGAGTCAGATGCCTACTCGACGACACCTAACAACAACTTCTAAAGAAAATAATGTAATTGTTATATATCAGACTGTAATTCTGAACTATGTCATATATATTTTTTGACCCAGAGACATTATCTTTGATTTTATATTGTATTTCTGCCATATACTAATTTTGAAGTTAGGTCAGTTTTAGAAACTATATCCATTGAGTCTGTAAGATCACCTTAAAACAGGAATTGCTACTGTATAGATCGATAAATTATCACTACCAGGTTCAAAGACTTTCCATAACCTTTTATTCCATTATAACAGTAAACTCAAAAGTTTATCCAGTCTTTTCCTTCCTGATTCTTCATGGTTATTGCTGTGTTTCTTTCCAAATATGTGATTTCCAACATGACCATATTCTTCAATTCATTCTATTTGACTCTGTAAGGTATTATTGAAATAGGTAGTTCAGTCCTTTGGGTGTGTTGTGTCTCACTCAGCTCACAATTGAGGTCTGTGTGGGCTGTCTGCAGAAGACAGTCCTTTTAGCACTCCATGTCTCAGGTTTGCACCACAGGACACTACTTTTGTAGCTCTCTGCATTTATTGCCTGTGACATTTTACTTTCTCAATCCCAAAATATATATGAGGGCAAAATAATTCAAGTATTGATTTTTGAGAAACCATGGCCTCAAGTACAGCTCTCTGAAAATTGCTATTTGTGGTATGATTGAGGTGATCCTTCATTATATCATTAAGCAGCACTGTGACCTTGAACATCTTAAACTAAAAAAGAAAATTATTTGTCATCATGAAAGAAAACAAAACTTATCCTAATTCTACTAGTCTGTCTCAATTATTTAACATTTTCACTATTTTTCTATTTTCATGAGTGTACTGATCTTTTGTTATAAAATTGTTTTAACAAAACCCATAACTATTAACTAATCAAAGTAAATGATCTAACATAGTTTGGTTACATTGAAAATAATCCAATTGTAATTTTAAAAGGAATTAATTTAGAAATAACAGACTTCTCAAAATTGTCCAATCTCTGACCTAGGAACAAAGTATCTCTACTTTTTTTTATATTTGCTATTTGAAAGGATTCTGCTTAGGATCAATTCTAAGTGTTATTGTCCTTTGTTGTTTTTGTAGGTGAAATCTTTGTTTTCATAGTCACTGTTAATAACAAAAAGTTGGGTACACTAAGAATAAATAGAAAAGACTTGCAAATATAATAGAGTCAGACACCATAGAAATAAACTCTTTAAGGTATTTCAAGTCCTTCAGTTGATTTTTTTTTGGCGGGGGGAGTACTAGGGGTTGAACCCACAGCCTTGCACATGCTAGGAAAGTACTTGTAATTATATGCTTAAAAACATAGTTTAATATATTTTTGGACATACTAGTACTGTTAAATAAGTATGGTATGAGCTTTTAGGAGAAGATAAATGATGACAGCAATTATTTAAAAATCTCTTTCTATAGCTTAGAACAATTATGCTTTAATTTCCTCTGTCATGTTGATTTTGTGTGTGCACTAGTGGTAAGCCACTTGGAGTCAGACAGGTAACCTCCTCTTGATTTGTTTTGTATTTGCATATTTAAAATTTTACAGTCCTATCATCTACATTATCATTACAGGTTTTTGTAAAACTGATATTTTCACCATACATCACCTGTTATTTTCATAATGTCTGCTGGTTTTATCCCCAAAAGAATATCTTCAATTTATGCTTGCTATTTTCCTTATGCATACTTTCTATCAGTTATTTCAATTTTATCAGTTGATTTATTTCTCCTTTAAATCTGAGCATATCTAAAGTGTATATATTTATCACTGAATTTAACTTTGTATTCTAAAACTCCCATATGTAAAATTTCAAAAATTTTATAATACAAATCCTAATTGTAACATGTTTTATCACTTTTTTGCAATGAAGTTATTAAGTGGTTTGTGTTGTGAAGATTTACGACTACAGTATTAAGTATAAATCATTTTATGCCTCCTTTGCTTTAGAGTGCTATTTCAGTTTTTATTTGTGAAACAGCATATGTTTTCTGTTTTGTGGATAGTTTGAAAGTTACATCTCTTTGAAAAAATTTTGTTATAGAAATGTGATTTTTGTCTACTTAGTGTGTTAAAAGTTGACAGAGGTGTTAAAATGGCCCACTAAAATTTTATTTTCAGTAATTTAAAAAATTTGTAACAGTTCCTTAATGTACCAAAAATAGCATCATAATACATGTGTATATATCAGATATGTTGCTATCCGTACCTTGTTTTGTATTTTATTGGTAAAATTTTGCCTATCATTTAATTTTACATATAGTCCTGTTAATTTATTTGTCCTTTAAGAACTGAATTTTATTTTCTACAGCTTTGTAGGTGTATAATTGACCTACAAGAAATGCAAAAGGACACAATTTGATGTTTAACATGTGTACATATACGTTACCCCCAATGTTTCATTGTGCCCTTTGTAAATGCTACCTCCAGCCTCTCTCCATCCCTCTTCAGTCACCCATTGATCTGTGATTATTATAGAGAGATTCAGAATTCTATAAAAATAGAATTCTGTTCAGTGTTCTTTTTTTTTGGTAAACTACATAATTATTTTCAGACTTATTCAGTGTTTTATGTTGCAATGGTTCATTCCTTTTATACTGCTTAGTAGCATTCCAATGTATTAAACCACAAACTATCCATTTGCCTGTTCCTGGAGATTTTGGTTGTTTCCAGTTTTTGTATATACAGATAAAACTGGCAGTAATATTTGTGTTTATATACAAATATACTTACTTTTCACTTGGGAAAATATTTTGGAGTGCAATGGCTGAAATGTATGGTAGTTTTAGATTAAACTGTTAAAATGTATCCTAAATTGATTATACTAATTTACATGCTTCTCAGGAGTAAATAAGCACATCAGTTCCTCCAATTCTCACCAATACTTATATAGTCAGTCTTACTAATTTTGGTCAATCTAATACGTATATAGTCTGGTCCCACTGTGATTTTAGACACTGAGTATCTTCATGTACTTATTATAACTATTTTTCTTTTGGAGAGGCATTTATTCAAATCTTTTATATTTTTAAATTGGGCTGCTTTTTTGCTTGAGTTTTGAGAGTTCTTTAGGTATTCTTGATATAGGCTTTTCATCAGATATATGCTTTACAAAGATTTCTTTCTAGTGTAAGTCTTATTTTTTCATTTTCTTAACAGTATTCTAAGAACAGATAATTTTAATAAAGTCTAATCTTTATATGGCTAATACCTTTGGTGTTCTATTTAAGAAATTTTTGTTAATCAAAGGTTACAAAGATTTTATCTTATTCTTAAATTTATATTTTAACTTTCACATTAAGATCTGTGATTAATTCTGAGTTAAAATTCTGTATGTAGTGTGAAGTATGGGTCCAAGTTAACTTTTTTTTTTTTTTAGTGGTTCTTGGGGGTTGAACTAAGTACACATACTCAGTGCCCTCGTACATACTTTGCAAGTGCTCTATCACTGAGCTGCACTTCCAGCCCTATTTTTTTTTTTTAAATCTTGAGACAGGGTCTCACTAAATTATACAGCCTGTCTCTGGCCTCAAACCTGTGATCTTCCTGCCTCCACCTCGCCAGTCCCTGGGATTACAAGAGTGGACCACTGCACCTGGCACCAAGATAATTTTTATACATATGAATATCCAATTGTCCCAGCAACATTTGCTGAGACTATCTTTTCTCCACTGGATTGCCTTGGCATTTTTGTCAAAAATCACATGTCCATGTTTGTGGGACTAATTACTCTCTCCTCTGTTCTACTGTCTATATTTATGCAAATGTTAAGTATTGATTACTGCAGTTTAATAAGTTTTTAACTCAATCTCTTATTTTTAAGTTGTTTTGGCTATTTTAGGTCCTTTGCATCTCCATATGAATTTTAAAAGACTGCCAATTTCTCACCCCCTCCCCCAGCCCCTGAAACTCTAGCGTTGATTGTATTTGCACTGAATCTATAGATATGTAGGTGGGGAGGGGGCACACCAACATATTAAGATGTTGGTTCTTCCAATCCATGAACACAGCATCTTTGTTTAGGTTTTCTCTCTATCTGCAGTGCTTCATAGTTTTCAGTGTACAAATTTTGTATTTCTTTCATCACATTTATTCTTAAATGCTTTACATACTTTGCTATTACTGGCTTAATCTCAATTTCTGATTTTTTTCATTGCTATTAAGTAGAAGTGCAACTGATGTTTGTAAATTGATATTGTATGTTGAAACTGTGTTAAACTCACCTAGCTGCAGTAATAATTTTCTGTAGGTTCTAAGTAGGTTCTATCAGATTTAGGTTATCTGTGAATAGAGTCAGTTTTCCTTCAGCCTTTCTAATTGGGTTGCCTTGCATTTTTCTTTGACTGCACTGACCATTCTTGTTTACAGTTTTAGCAGGAAAGGATTAAGGGTTTCCCTTTCAAGTACAACATTGGCTGTAGGGGTTCTGTAGTGGCCTGTCATCAAATTGAAGAAGTTCCTTTCTGCCTCAGTTGTAGTTGTTGTTCAGTGTTGTGGAGTTGTGTCTAACTCATCGAGACCCTCATAGGGTTTTCAATGGCTGATTGTTTCGGGATTGCCTTGGGATTGGATTGCCAGGTCCTTCTTCCATTTTTGTGGAGCTGGGAATCAAACCGGCAACCTCAGAGACTGCAGAGAGATGCTCTACCAACTGAGCTAAATCCCAGCCTTCTGCCTCAGTTAGTGATAGTTTTAAAGAAGTCAATAAATGTTGTGCATCAAAAATTAATGTCTGTTAATATAATTCCATGCTTTATAAAAATACTTAAAAAAAACATAAACATCATGTCTTATATTATCTGTAAAATCCAAATCACTGGAGACAAAGATCCACTTCAGATTAATCCTTAACTGGCTTCTAGTGTCACAGGTGGCCTACAGTGCATGTACCTGCACTTAGGTAAGTGCTACAACACCTAATGTCTGGCACCCTACCAGAGGTTTACTTTGACCCTGTGATGTGATAACAGTTAAGGGCTAATGGTGTCTCCTTTTATCTTGTTTTGCTCTGCTTTTTCATGAGTTTTTTGTCTACATTTTATTGGTAACACAAAGAAAATTAAATTTCCAGGTTTTACTCCTCACTTTAGCCAATTGGACAGCATAGCATCAAAATTCAATTAATAATCTGATGAATAGTCAGCTGAAATTTGGGACACTTGTGCAGATATTTGGACAAATTCCTTCAGTATATGTCAAAGATTTCAAGTCATGGCATAGAATAACTTCTGATATCATGAGCTTTTATTAACCAACCTTTAATAGAAGATGCACTTACATGTCACTGAAATAACGGGGTCCCTGTATCTAAAAACTCCAGGTGGAATGACCTACATAGTTCCTTGGTATAACTTACATTGCCAGATGGTCATATTAGCCTAACAATGTTAATTTCTAGAGGCAATTCATTTTGTAGCCACTTTCACATTCTTGTCTATAAGGAAAAAGTTTACCGGGAAATACATACTTTACTAATTTGGTACAAAATGTTGGTTAAATAATGGTTCTAAATGATGGTTTAAGGCATCCAAAATTATAGCCATGTACATGTGGCATAGAAAGGGATGAATTTACTTTATTACCATATTATTACTTCTGACTCCTTTTGTATTGTGCTCAGCATAATGAGGGAAAATGTTGGAGTGGGTTAAGAGAGGGAAAGATGCTTGTATTTATAAAATCATGAGTAATTTTCTTGAGTCAGGCTTGAATTTAGTGCCCAGGCATAGTAGATTATGACTAGTCAATAACATGTAATATTAGAGCCTCAAGATTTCTGTCTTGTCTTATTCTGAATAGCCTAGAAAGTCAAGTAGGAAAGGCAGCTTTGCTACTTGAGAAACAATTCCTAATTAGTTGGGAGCAAGAACAATGTAGGTTCTGAGTGCTTGATGTACATGGCTATTTTCTTTTTTCTTTTTCTTTTTCTTTTTTTTTCCCCTTTATCCTAGGCATCTAACCCAGGGCCTTGGGTATGCTAGGCAAGCACTCTACCAATGAGCTACCTCCCCAGACCTCTTCAGGGTTTCATGTTTTGAAGATAAAAGTATAAATTCTTTGCTGTCCATTTTTATTTTGGTCCTTCTATACTTGTTATGCTAATTCCTCTAAGAGACTAACATTTTGTACAATGATAGACATAATTGTTAAGAGCTTTTATGAGTTTATATTGGTATATATGGGCTGGGATTTAGCTCAGTTGGTAGAGCGCTGCGCTGCAGTCTCTGAGGTCCAGAGTTCAATTCCCAGCACCGCAAAAATGGGAGAAGGACCTGGTAATCCACTCCCAAGGCAATCCTGAAACAGTCAGCCATTGAAAACCCTATGAGGGTCGCTATGAGACAGATACCGACTCGAGGGCACCTAACAACAACAACAACAACAGGTATCAAGCAATAGTTTCCTCTTCCAGAGGAATGGTACACTGTGTGCTCACTTTTTTTTGGGGGGGGGTGGGTAGGAGGTATTCATCCCTTCATAAAGGAATCTAATGATATTAAAGATAGAAATGCCTTCTTCCCTGAGGGTTCATAGAACAAAAGTGTACTTGTATGACCATTGGTGAAACTGAAACACCAGGAATTTAGAGAAAAAAGGGCGAAGGGGTTTTAAAATTAGGCTTTTAATCTTGTTCAGTCAGCTGAAAAGCTGCTGATATAAAAGCGATCACCAATTAAAGACATTCTTCAAGGCTAGTCTCCTTTTCCAGTGACAGGTTAAAAGTGCTTTATCATAGAGAAAGTATTCTGCATGTATAAAGAGCAATGACTTGGCTAACCACCTCGTTTTTTATCCCGCAAAACTATGCAGTGAAATGTGATAATTGAAAACTCCTAATTAACCTCAGCCTCATCATTTAATTTGATTTCCCTTGTCTGCATTGGCTTATCTTGTTTTCTGCTAATTTTCTCTTGCTTTCCACACTAATAAACCTATTAAAGCCACAACAGGAAAAAGGGCTTTCAGGAGCAATGCCTCTTTTCCTTTAAATGTTTTGTTTTTCTGAACCATTTTGGATATGACAAAGATAATGTAAATCTACATTTTTGTTTTTGGTCACAATGAGCCTAATTTGGACCATAAAATCCACACTAAGAAGACCATGTGTGTGCTTTTTTTTTTGTGTGTGTGTGTGTGTGTGTGTGTGTGTGTGCTGGGGACCATGCATTCTTGAGTAGGATTGGTTATACATGGAGTCAAAATAGATTTATAATCACTGTATGCATCCTTTTTGTTGTGGTGATAGTAAAATATACTTAATATAAAACTGACCACTTTATCCATTTTAGTGATTAGAATTAAGTGGTACATTGTGGCGGTGGTAGTAGAATATACTTAATATAAAACAGACCACTTTAACCATTTTAATGATCAGAATTAAGTGGCACATTGACAATGTTGGGCAACAACTACCACTACCTGATGTGTGTAAAGACCGTCAAGTCAGATCTAATGCATAGCGACCCTTCTATGGACAACAAACGGAAACCACTACCTAGTTCCAGAATATTTTCATTACTCCAAAGGAAACTCTAGCCATTAAGCAGTCACTTCCTATCCTCCCCTTCTTCCAAGCCTTTGACAACTACTAGTCTAATAATGGATTTTCCCACTCTAGCATTTTATATAGAAGGAATTGTTTACTATGCGGCTTTTTGTGTCTGCATTCTTCTATGATATAGCATGATGTTTTCAAGGTTCAGTCATGCTGTAAGATATATCAGTATTTCCTTCCTTTTCTTATGTTTGAATAATATTCTATAGTATGAATACAGTCATTTTGTTTATCCCCTCATCACTTTATGGAGATTTGGGGTGTTCTGTCAGTTGGCAATTATGAACAGTGTTGCTATATGTGTACTGTTTTTTGTTTAAATACCTTTCAATTCTTTGGTGTAAATGCCAGGAGTGGACTTGTTAGCTCACAAGATAAGTCTTTGTTGATTTCCTTGAAGAATCACTGAATTATTTCCAAAGTAGATTAATTTGACATTCCCACTAGCAATAAAATATGAAGGCTCTAATTTCTCTGCATCCTCTCCCAAACTTTTTCCTTAAATTATGGATATTTTGGAGGTCGCAAAGTGGTCACAATGTGATTTCCACATTTCTGTGACATAGAGTAGAGCAGCTTTTCATATGATTATTACCATTTGCACATTTTACACTAATGTCTACTCTAATGAATGTCTTTACTCAAATCCTTTGACACGTGTATCAGTTTCCTGGAGCTGCTGCAACAAAGTAACACAAACTGGATGGCTTAAAACAACAAAAACTTATGTTTTTACATCTGGGAGGATAGAAGTAGAAAATCAAGATGTTGGGAAGGCCACGTTCTCTGAAGTCTTCATGGGAATCCTTCTTTGCCTCTTCCTAGTTTTTGGTGGCTTGCTCACAATCTGTGAATTCCTTGGCTTGTAGATACATCATGCCAATTATTCACCTTCATAGTGTCCTCCCTGTGTCTGTCCTCACATGACTATCTTGGATTAAGACCCCACAATGCCTGTAGCTGTATCACTGGGGCGTCGTATCCCTAAGATCTCAGAAGTTAAGCAGGGTCGAGCCTGGTTAGTACTTGGATGGGAGACCACCTGGGAACACCAGGTGCTGTAGGCTTGGGAGAAGGACCCGGCAACCCACTCCCAAAAGTCAATCTGCCATTGAAAACCTTATGAATAGCAGAGAAGCACTGACAGTAGTGTTTTGCCTGTTGTACGAAGGGTTGCTATGAGTTAAACATAGACTCGAAGGTACATAACAAGAGTCCACAATATTTCAGTACGACCTTAACTGGCTGAATCTCACTTGGTCATGATGTATAAAACTTTTAATATGCTGCTGAAATTAGGTTTGCTAGCATTCTGTTGAAAAATTTTGCATATACTGTCCTAATGGATTGTTAGGTGCCACGATGACGTGTCCAACTCACAGCGACCCTCACAGGGTTTTCAATCGCTGCTTGTTTTGGTAATAGACACTGGCCTGCAATTTCTTAACATGTTTTATCTGGATTTGGTATCAGGGCAATACTGGCATCACAGACTTAGACTTAGTTAAGAAGTGTTCTTTCCTACTTTTTGGAGCAATTGGAGAAGGACTGTATTCATCCTCTTTTTTTTGGGGGGGGGTAGGGTTGAACCCACAGCTTTGCACATACTAGGCAAGTGCTCTATTACTGACCTGCACTTCCAGTTTCTTCTTGTATTTATCATTTTGAGACAGGGTCTCACCATCTTAACACAGACTGCCTCTGGACTCAAATTTATAATACTCTTGCCTCAGCCTCCTGAGTAGCATGGACCACAGGTGTGCACTAAAGCTTTATTCTTCAATATTTGGTAAAATTCAATAGTGTGGTCATCTGGCTTGTGGGGTTTTTTTATTATTTTACTAGTAGTTTTTTTTAAAATAACTGATTCAATTTCATTGTTATAGATCTATTCAGATTTTCTTCTTGTGTTTTGGTAGTTTGAGTGATTCTAGTAATTTTACCACATTCTCTAGTTATCTACTTTATTGGTGTGCAATTCATACTATCCCATCGAATCTTTCTTCTGTTGGGTGTTAATTCCCACTTTATATACATAGGTATGTATATATAGTTATATGTATATATGTGTGCATATGTGTATACACAAATACATATACTATCTATATATACCTATCTTTCTCTCTCTCTCTCTCTATATATATATATATATATGAGAGAGACAGACAGACAGACAGAGAGGGAGGGAGGGAGAGAGATGAGATATATTTTCCCCCCTTCATCTGGTTAAAGGCTTCCTAAATCCAATGATCTTTTCAAAGAACCAATTTTTAGTTTCATTGACTTTATGGTTTTTCTGTTCTCTATTTTATCTCTGCTTTACTCTCTACTGGGCTAGGGTTTGCTTAATTGGTAGAATGAACTGACGCCCTGAGTTCAATCTCTAGCACCACAAAAAACAGGAGAAGGACATGGCAATCCACCCCAGAAACAATCCCCAAAAAACAATCAGCCATTGAAAACCCTATGTATAGCAGAGAAGCACTGACATACTGCTTAGCATAGCAGTGTTCAGGAGTGTTTGTTTCTGCTGTACATAGGGTCAATATGAGTTGGGCCTGACTCTATGGCACCTAACAACATGCTCTTTACTATTTCTGCTCTTCTGTTTTTGTTTTATGTTTACTCTTCTAGTTCTAATTCCTTAGGAATAAACTTAGGATGTTGAGATTTATTTTAATACAGACATTTACAAGTATAAGTATCACCCTGAGCACTGCTTTTTTGCACCTCTTAGGTTTTGCTGTATTTGTTTCCTCACTCATCTTAAAGGATTTACTAAGTTCCTTTTTAAAATCTGAAAAACGCCAAACATTTGGTCTATATCAAAGAATATTTCATGTGAACTTGGAAGAATGTATATTCTGCCACCAATGGAGTGTTGCATGTTAGGTCTTATTGACTAAAAGCATCATTTTGTCTTCTGTTTGCTGCTTTATCTGCTCTTGGTAACCATTTTTATGGAATATCTTTTTCCATCCATTTACTTTTAACCTATTTGTGTCTGAATTTTGCCAGATATGGAATTCTTTGCTAACAATTTATTTCTTTCAGCGTTTTAAAATGTCTTCTGCCTTAATGGTCTTTAATGAGCAACTGGTCATTAACATATATTCTCAAATCTAATCTGTACCTGGATCGAATGTGCACTCATGTTTTGGCAATTCCTTAAAAGGAGAAAATTTAGTTGGCAATTCTAATCCACTCTTTTTCTCCAAATGCTCCTTGTCTACAGTGACTGAATAAGTATGATAGTGAAGTGATGGAGAGCACTGGTGTTTCAGTGACAAATAATTGGAATAATAATGATAAATTATTGCATTTTATTTTACCACATGTACAGCAGTTCTGTAATTTTCTCTTAAACCAGCTCTCAATTTCTAATCTGCATGCATATGATTTTTTAGTCATTTAACAATGTTGAAATGGTGTCCATTAGGTTCAAGGATATATAGTAATCTTATTGAGGTCCTCTTCCACATGCTAAATCACTTTTGCTGCTTTCAATGATATCTTTCTGTAGTTTGATTAAAATGTCTTAATATTGATCTGAGTTTATACTACTAGGAACTTGTTGAGTTTCTTAGATACATGCCATTCTTCAAACTTGGGTAATTTTCATATATTCTCAAGTATTCCATAAATTCTTGAACTTATCTTGATATGTAGATTGGTATTCTTGATGGGATCTATGGGTCTGTTACTTGCTGTTTGTTTTCTTCATAGTTTTTTTCTTCTTTACAGACTGATCATTTCTACTGACCTAACTTCTGGTTAACTGATTCTTCCATCAATTCTGCTGTTAAACCTCTCTTGTGAATTTTCCTATTGCATTTTTGATTAATTTTAATTTGTAGATCATTGGTACTAGTATAATTTTGATCACTGTATTTTCCAGTATCAGAATTTCTACTTGACTCCTTGTATGTCTTAGCTTTCTCAAAGCTAATCAAATGCCTGATGGAAATAATTTAAGGTGAGGAATTATTTATTTTGTCTCAGTCTGTTATGGTGGGAAGGATGTGTCAGAGCACAGCAGCCCACCTCATGGTGGTCAGGAAGCAGAGAAAGGGGATAGAGGAAGGGGCCAGGGCAAGAAACAGCCCCTGTGGACATTCTCCCAGTGACCTACTTCCTCCAACTAGGCCCTACCTCCTAGTAATGCTGTTACATATCCATCAAGGGATTAATCCATTGATTAGGTCAGCGCCTTCACAATCTGATGGTCTCATGAAACATCCTCAGACACACCTAGAAGTGTGCTTTACTGATCCTTAAGGAAACTCAATTTATTCATTTTGGCAGTTAAGAATAAGCATAATACTCCTTTTCATAATTTCTCTCCATTATTCTCCATTTGGTGAGACATTATTCTCCCAACTTCTTTAGTTCTTTGTTTATCGTTTCCCTTAGCTTTTTGAATATATTAAAAGCATTAAAGTCTTTATTTAGTAATTCAATTCTTGTAATTGTTCAGGGACAGTTTTATTCATTTCTTTCTGGTGAATGACCTATACTTCCTTGTCTCTTTATATGCACTTCACACTTTTTATTTTTGAAACTGGGTATTGTGAATATTGTGGGAACTTCAGAAATCAGAACCCTCCCCCCAATTTTGTTGCTGCTAGTCGCAGACTGTAGTTGTTTCCTTCCTTTTAGAAACTAGTTTTGCAATAATTGTAGTTTATTATGTGTGCTCCGTGAGGTTTCTGCTTCATTAGCTTCGTTAGCTAGTGGATTGGCCAAGTTTTCCTTAACATGTCTGAAAAAGAAGAAATCCTCTTTGTACCTCTGTAGACAGAGGTCTGTGTAGACAGAGCCACTCTTTCAATATTTATCAGATTTAACCTTCACCTCCTGCATGGGCTAGGTATCAACATCAGCAAAAAGTAAACAGCATCTTTCTCTGTCCTCTTCTAAATGTACATCCTTCCATGGGTATGCGTACACCATTTTAAAGTCCTTGGTATATGCAGGAGCTTGTTAGGGCCTTTATTCTCAAAGTGTTTAACTCCCCAGTCTTTCAGCTGTGTCTACCTTTGCCACAGCTGCAATCTTTTATCTCAGGCAGCAGTGACTAGCTAATTTACCTTTAAATGCCTTCAAGAAATCTTTCTCTGTACAGATACTTTTTCACCCTGGGAGAGTTAAGTAAAACAAAGGCAAGCTCCTAGGCTATTTCATAAGAACTAGGTGTGCTCTGCTTCCTCCATAACTAGAAATGCAGGCTGCTGTCTTCAAAATCCTGCTGTCTAAGGAGAAAGTAAGGAGGGTAAGATAAAATGCCATCCATGTATCCTACTGGAGTTCAGATGCCTGGCTCTTGATTGAAGAATTTGCTTGTTGCTCTAAACCTCTATCTTCCAAACTTTCAGTATAACTGATGTGTGTTTTTACCAGTTTTTCCAGTATTTCTATGAAGGAGCGTGTCTCTGGAGTTTCTTACTATGATTTTTCCTAACAATACATAGATAATTTTGAATGGAGATAAATATACCAATATTTGAGTGAATGTGTCATGAATTTACTGTCATGAATACTGTTATATTACTGAATGTAAGATGCTTTGTTAAAACACCATATAAATGCTTAGATTGTCTTGCTATATGGTGTAAATATATGTATGTTTTTCCAACATATATGTATGTAATGGAAATATGGAAAAAACTCACAACTAAGAGATCCTCATGAATCATATAAGGAAATTTTGAGGCTAATGCATGCATACTTACATGCTTTAAGTACAGCTAGTTGTAATCCTCACCCTTTTCCCATTATGGGAAAGTGTCAGATATATTATTGGTCTGACTCAGTATAACTTCTGGCTGGTGAATGAAAAACACTTTAATATGTTAAACTTCATGAGCTATATGGATTCTGAAGAACATTGAGTCTCCAAAAGTCTATTCAAATATTTTGTTCCTAGATGCTGTATCTAATGTATTTGCAGCTACTGCCAGTCCTTAAAACACAATGTTTAATGTCACCAATCTCAAAATAATGATATGCCAAGCCTTATCTAGAATAACCACTCCCTTCATGGACCTTTAAGGAAGTTCTCATAACAGCAAGAAAGGGAATATTTGTCAAGCTCTCTGGTTATGGTAAGGTCTGATTTACTCAAACACCATGCCTGCTGAATTGCAAGGAATATTACTTTATGTGTAAAAGAAAATTACAGTAAGCACCTAACAGTATTGAGCTTACTCATGTGAACACATAATGTAAGGAACAGTATGCTGAGCAAAATGCAACAAGTTATTCATCAGATGTTATTATAAAATAAAACGACTTTACATGCAATTTTATATCAGGATTTTTCTCCCCATGCAGAAAAGTAATTTTTGAAAAATTCTAAATAGAGATGGGTTAAACATATCAATTTTTAATGAGTTCTCAATATAGTGAATGAGTGAAAAGTGACATTGCAGGATGTGACACACCACTTACAAATCAATACTAATCATCTAGCAAAGGTAATGAAATGATTTTGCATGATTCTGTGAGCAAACTATATCAGGCCATTCTTTGTAGTTTTGCCTATAGCACTTTCTAGTAATGATTTATGTTGAGACAATTTATTTCCCACTAGAGTCATTTCCCTAATGTAACAATTGTCTATTGTGAAGGTATAGTTTTTTTAAGCTATGAAATTTGGGAAAAAATACTGTTTTTTATTATTGGATTTACTTTTAAAATATAGGCTGGAAAACTTTTGCCAGTAGGGGATTAAAAAAGTACTTCTTATGTTGGTTACACAGTCTGAGAATGACTTGACTTTGGTCATGTTACATACTTTTAAGCTTTGTAGAGAGACTAAGTAGTTTGTCAATATTATTTAGTCAACTGCATGTTGTTGTTGTTAGGTGTGGTGTAGTAGTATCTGACTCATAGAGACCCTCACGGTTTTAAATGGCTGATTGTTTCGGGATTGCCTCAGGAGTGTATTGCCACATCCTTCTCCCAATCAATTGCATAGTAACTCAAAAATAATTTTTAGATTTAAGAGACAAAAATAATTATAAAATATTTACTTGTGAAATTTGGCCTCAAATTCCATTTAAATCCTCTAAAGTTGTGAATGAAATTGAGGGGCTATAAAATATTAAGTGGATAAAGAATTACAGTCAGGCACCATGGTGCACACCTGTAATCCAAACAATTCTTGAGGCTGAGGCAGGAGGATCATGAGGTTGAGGCCAGAGGCGGCCTGCATAACTTAATCCGACCTTGTTTCAAAGTTTTTTTAAAAAGGGAGCTAGAGGTACAGTGAAGTGGTGGAGTACCCTGGATTCCATTCCCTAGCAGTACTTCAAAGGAAAAAAAAAAAAGTCAAGTACTACCTAGGGATTTGTTGTTGTTAGATACTACCATTATAGTCACCTACTGCTTTTCCATAAATGCTGTTCCAATACTTTATTAATCTGTGGACAGGAACTTGAGAAATTATTTTTATAGTAGATTTGGGAGTATATGATAAGGTTAATATAGTTCTAAATTACCATGTATTTTTCACTGAATATTAGGTTTTGAAAAGGTAACTTTCATCCTGCAAGTACACTCATTACCCTAACATACAGTTTAATAAACATGCTCCAGTAGGCTTTTACAGTTCTCATTCTTCATTGAACTTCATAAATATAAAATAAGTACATTCAGTGAACATACACTAGTCCTTCTTTGAGACCATATAGCTAAAACTCCCAATGGACAAAACGCCCTATGTTTTTGCTATTCAGATCTTAATGAAAATTAGACTAAGCCTTAACAAGAGAAAAAGAAAAAATGTATTGAACTGAATAAGGACTATTAAGTCCATTTTTGAGCTGTACTATAGAATATAAAAATACAGGTTTGAAAATTTGAAAGCCTGATTATAAGCTCAACTTTATTTCTGGTTTTCAGATTTCATTATCCCTGTATCAAACAAAATTTAGACTTCATAACTAGGTGTGGTAATCTCAGGACGTTCAAGGTCAGCTTGGGCTACACAGTGATTCTGTCTCAAAAACAACAACAAAAAACATACCTTTATGTTTCCTGTCTAATTTAGAAGCGTGTGATGGACAAATACCATAATGTATTTGAATGTGCTTCACAAACTAAGATCGGATACAAAAACAATAATGATTACATTCATATATTTGGTTTTCAAGGGAGCTGCATTGAATTATTCACTCATTCTAGGAAAACTAACCTTTCATATGGATTCAGCGAATGTGTTTGTGATAAGGTGGGCTGCTTTCATAAAACACAAGAGGAAAATAGCCATAGTGCGTTAGCTTTGCTTTTATAAATCTGAATTCTTGGATGACAGTTTTAAAGATGAAGAAACAGTAATGTCATTGTGTTGCTGCTCTTGCCTGATGCCTTTGAGACATGTTGATTTAGTGCATGGTTGCTTTAGGTTTAGATCCCAGTAAGAAGGCTCCTTTTCCTAGGTTAGGTATCCAAATTGTAGGTAACATTTATCCAGCTCTCTGTCCTATACACCTTTGAGCTAGTGATAATAAGAACAAAACACTATTTGTAACAGTGCAATTCCTTTATAACTGAGACTTCAATAAGTTTAATTTTCCACATATCACATATTTTCATGCATATGCTTTATCCTTGTACAATACTAATAATTCTTTAACATACATTCCATAGATTTCCTTTACTAACATTGTGGTTTCCTAATGAGTGAACGTAGTTACATTGTCATTTATTTCATCCTGTGGCATACACTGAACATAATATGCTTGAAAAACACTGTTTCCTTTGTGAACTACTGAATGTTACTATCCATTTTTATAAATTATATTTACTAGGAAAATCCACAGTTTAAAAAAAGTATACAAGAATAAGCTAGCCTATCACAATCAAAGAAATGAACTCAGGAATTCAAAACAGTATAATGTCAGGAACAGTTTATCTTCACGGTAAACATCCAACTTATGCAAATCCCATTTGGCTTCATTTTATTAAAAAGCTGAAAAAGAAACAAAACACAATAGCCTTTTTATTCTGTTTTAAATTAGTATATGTAAATGTAACAAATGTCATATTAATTCACCTGATTGTAACTTTTCTATCAGAGCAATTTTTTTGAAGCCATTTCCTATAATAGGGTCAGGTTTATGGTCAGAGGTGAGAAAAGATGTGCTAACTTAAATTGTGGTATTTAAATTTATATAAATACCTCTCACATAACTGGCTAGAGAATTAGTTAAATCAGCATTTTCAATGGTAATGTAGAGGAAATAAAGGAAATAGACTGAAGCAAATAAATGAATTTGAATGTCCTAAAGAGAATATTTTTCATGTTGAATTTATAATTCATCTGCTTATACAGAATAATAATGAAACATTTGCTATTTTGTTACTATAGTGTACAATTTCATTATATTGAACAGCAAAAAACGTATACATAAACAGATTTTGATGAAACATCACCAAAAATGTTTGTATGCACAAAATTAAATTAAGTGGTAACTTTAGTTTATTCTTTAAGTTCCCTAGGCAAAGCTTTAATTTGTGAACAGGAACTTAACTTTGTAAAATGCCAATTTAAACAATATGTACTGAACTTTTGACATTTGTAACTTTCTGCCAACATGTGACACATTCTTTGAGTCTTCACAATATGACAACTTTGCAAGACACAAACCAATTTTTAAGTATATATTAAAGCAAAAATGATATTAATGGTCACTGCAGCTAAAAAGTCATATTGTTGGAAAACTGTAAAAACTAGTAAGTTTAGTATTTAGATGTTTAAATTATAATATCCTGGCCATATACCACTTTTCTGAATCTCAATTTCCTAATTAGTGAAAGGAACACTTGTTTTGGATGATCTCCAATGTTTTTTCTGGTGCTAATACTTTATGATACTGGTGATACTATGTGCTAAAAGTAAGCATTTTAAAATATAGATTATAAAATATTAAATATGCATAATACAGTTAATTATATAATATGTATTCCAGTAATATGATTACAAATTATAAACCAAGTGCACGTAAAGTTATGCAATACAAATACAATAATTATCTTTTTTTAAGGCATTGTGAAATTAAAAGATAGAAATTATGTGCTGATATAAGGATACAATCAGACATTACTTTTACTTTTTGAGATAACAAGTTATGACTACCGTACTTGAAGGGAAACCATCCCCAGGAAGAAGAATGTCATCAGTAAACCTTGTCAGAACATAAGATGTAGCTGCTGCTAAATCCATGCAACTCTCAACAGTACTGAGGATAAAGCTGAGAGATGTCTCTTGTGGGTGAACTTGGTGGCATTTTTTTGTGCTCAATTCTAAGCTTCCTCAAAGATAAAGCTAACTTAAAGAATGAAATCTAATGAAACTTTCATTATAAAACATTCAAAAGTATAATTACAGTTGGAAAAACTGGATCTTGAAACTGAGGACCTGTGGGTTTTTTGTTTTTAAAGGACTGTTCTCAAATAGTCAAGATATAAAGCAGCTAAGTTAACCTTTTATTGCTAAGACTATACTCTATCAGTTAAAAATTAATATGACCCCTTTGGATAATTTTATACCTCATAACTT
>VMDO01028033.1:0-24436 GCA_007922755.1 Pedetes capensis
ATTTTTGGGAGGGGGTTGCCAGGTCCTTCTCCCAAGCCTACACCTTCTGGTGTTCCCAGACGGTCTCCCATGCAGCCATAGCCCTGTGGCATCTGATCCCGTCAGATCTCGGAAGTTAAGCAGGGTCAGGCCTGGTTAGTACCTGGATGGGAGACTGCCTGGGAACACCAGAAGCTGTAGGCTTGGGAGAAGGACTTGGCAACCCCCTCCCAAAAATCAATCTGCCATTGAAAACCCTATGAACAGCAAAGAAGCACTGACAATAGTGTTTCCCCTGTTGTACAGAGGGTCGCTATGAGTCGGATACCGACTCAACGGCACCTAATAACAACAACAACATATATGATGATAATAATAATAATAATAATAATATAAAATAAAATATTAGGTGTGTGTGTGTGTGTGTGTGTGTGTGTGTGTGTGTTGAAATACTGTACTCTGTGAAAACAAACAAGGATAAAGGTAACCCAGAAAACAGACAGAGACTGCCTGCCAGGTACAAGTACCTTTTAAACAATGGACTATTCATTGTACTGGGCACAGGAGTCTGCCTAAATGTCCTTCTGACTGTTCTAAGCATGACACCAATGACTCTCCAACCTTGAAATGGCTGTTGAATCTCCCTGTGAATTATTTTGTAGGGACTGTGGTCAGAAACAAGGAAAGAGCAAACTTGAAAGGATCTCAGAAGCCTTGATGCACTATACACAATAGACAGTAGACCCCTCTGTCCACAGGAGATTATGTTCCAGGATCCCCTGTGGCTAACTGAAATGATGTATAGTAAGCAACTATATAAGTCATGATATTTTGCCTATACAGACACATCTATGAAAGAGTTTAATTGATAAATTAGGTATCGTAAGATATTGATAATAACTAATAGTAAAATAGAATGATTGTTAACAATATACCTATTGTAATAAAAGTTGGAGATGGTCCCAGGTTGTAGAACAGAGCTAAGCAGTGAGAGGGAGTGAACAGGACACATCTCCAGCCCCAGATTTCCATGAGGGAGGGGAAATGAAGCCCTCATCCAAAGAGGTAATCCAGACAGGCTTGGCCATCATACCAGTAGTCCCACAGGCTAAGCCTACAGCCCCTGAAGTCCTTGAACTATATAGCTATGTAGCTTCAGCAGGCAGTAAAAGTGAAAGGGGATATGGGATGCTGACATGCTGAGATGTTCAGGCAGCAAGAGGCTCAGGAAAGTCGTTCAGAAGGAACCCCCCTCCTACTGCCCCCAGGCAGTGGAGACAACTTCTCCTGAGGGGAAATACAGAGACTGTCAACTCTGAGTGCTGGTCAAATATAAAGAGTCCTTCCTCAACTGACTAGTATCTCTACCTAACAGACTCCAATATTAGATGCTACAGAAAGAAGCCCCTCCAGTAATAATAATAATAATAATAATAATAATAATAATAATAATAACAATAGTAATTCTTTCTTTTTTTTTATCCTGCTGTTCTAGAGATTGAACCCAGGGCTTTGCATGCGATAACTGCTGTGCCACTGTGTAGTAGCCCCATCCTACTTCCTATTTTTGTTTGAATATGGAATCACATTGAATTGTACAAGCTACCTCTGATGTGGGGCTCAAGATCCTCCTGCTTTAGCTACCAGAGGCATTGGAGTTGCAGGGGAAAAAGTATCTGGCTCTTTTTTTTTTTTTTAACTTCTCTTTCCTTTATTCATTGTTAATTTCCTTTCTTCCTGCCTTCTCTTTCCTTTTTTCTTTTTCCTTTCTTTTTCTTTTTCTTTTCTTTTTTTTCTTTTTTCTTTTTTTTCTTTTGTGGTACTTAGGGGTTGAATGCAGGGCCTCACGCATGCTTTGCAAGCCATCTACCACTGAGGTGCAGCCCCAGCCTATTTCTTATTTTTTATCTTGAGACAGTCTGACTAAATTACACAGGTTGCCTCTGGCCTCAAACCTGTGATCCTCCTGCCTTTGCTTCCGGAGTTGCCAACTACCACTGGGGTGCAGCCCCAGCCTATTTCTTATTTTTTATCTTGAGACAGGGTCTCACTAAATTACACAGGTTGCCTTTGGCCTCGAACCTGTGATCCTCCTGCCTTTGCTTCCAGAGTTGTTGGGATTACTGGCATTAGCCACCACAGCCAGCCATTGTTAATTTTCATTTCCTCATTTCTCTTTATCTAATGTAATTTTTATCTTCTTTCTTTTTCAGTTTTTTAAAAAAATCTTTTTCTGCCTATGTATCTCTCTTTTTTTATTTACTATACTTTAAATCTCTTAGGCTTAATACTTCTTATCGCTCTTCTAATGTTTACTGAATTCTGTTTATATACCTTTTTCATTATCAGGAAATCATTTTTTATCCTTTGCTCTTTACTCGTTTCCTTCCATAATCCTAACATTTATTTCTTGTCTTGATCTTCTTTTTCCTTTTACTTTACCCTTGAAGTAAGTAGTCTTCTGTCTCCCCTTTCTCTGCCCTCTCTTCTTACTTCAAGAAAATACTATTTATGCCTTCATCCTAAATACTTTGTCATTTCATAGCTCACTCTAGATTATTATTGCCATTCTTTGTTCTGTAAGTATTGGTGGTGCATCATTTGGCTTTAAGTGATTTTAGGTGTACTCATATACCTGGTTTGGTTGAGTATTGTACCTGTTACAGTGGTTTGTCCTCACCTCTTGGAGGAGGACTAGAGATGATGATCTCAAGAGAAAGCTACTCACTAAGAAGACACCCAAATAAAATGGGAAGTGATATCCACACCTACAGATGCACAAATCACAAATCAGAAACCAAGAAACATTAAAAGGTAAGGTAATAAATCTCCTCCAAAAGACCATGATTCTTTAACCACTAAATCCAAATATACTGAAATAGTTGCAATGCCAGAAAAAGAATTTAAAAATCTATTTTTCAAAATGATCAATTGACTTTAAAGATGATACAAAAAAGCAAATTAATGAAGTAAGGAAATCAACACAGGACCTAGGTCAGAAAGTCACCAATGTAGAAAAGAAAGTCAGCAAAATGGATGAGAAATTCATCAAGGAAATTGAGATTTTGAAAAAAAATGAAAACCAAACAGAAATGTTGGAAATGAAGAACTCAATAAACCAAATAAAATACAGTGGAAATCATTACCAGTAGACTAGATGAAGCTGAGCCTGCAGCCACAGCCCTGTGGCATCCAATCCCATCCGATCTCAGAAGCTAAGCAGGGTCAGGCCTGGTTAGTACCTGGATGGGAGACCGCCTGGGAACACCAGAAGCTGTAGGCTTGGGAGAAGGACCTGGCAACCCCCTCCCAAAAATCAATCTGCCACTGAAAACCCTATGAACAGCAGAGAAGCACTGACAATAGTGTTTCCCCTGTGGTACAGAGGGTCGCTATGAGTCGGATACTGACTCGATGGCACCTAACAACAAGATGAAGCTGAAGATAGAATATGGGGATATAATAAAAGGTTGAGGAAATACTACATGACTACAATTTTGAAGAACTCTCAGCCATGATCAAGAAACAAAACCTAGGATTCCATAAGGTAGAAGGAGCTGAGATAAAAACTAAAGGCATAGAAAACTTAATGAGTGAAATCAAAGAGAATATTTCCTAAATCTGGGGAAAGAAATAGACATCCAACCTCTAGAGTCATTTAGAACACCAAATACACATGACCAGAAAAGAATATCCCCAAGATACATAACAGTTAAAATGCCAAGATTACAGAACAAAGAAGTAATATTAAAATCTGCAAAAGAAAAACACCAACTCACTTGCAAAGGAAAATCCATTAGAATTACATTAGACTTCTTAGCACAAACACTAAAATCTAGAAAGGTATGGAATAATATATTTCAATCCCTGAAAGTAAATAATTGCCAACTAAGATTATTATATCCATTAAAGTTATCATTTAAAATTGATGGGGAAATAAAGACATTCCAAGAAAAGCACACACTAAAACAATACATAACTACCAAGCCAGCATTGTAGAAGAGACTTAAGGAAATCCTATACACATAGGAGGACGAAAGTATCCTGCATGAAAGTATAAGAAAGAATAAATTTAATGGAAGGAACAGAAAAACTAAAGAGAACAAGGAAAGAAGCATTCATATACAATTTGAGCAAACAAGCAAATAAAACAGCAAACCCTGAATATAAATAAGGAAGAAGGAAAAGAACAAATAGTATATGAACCAACCAGGAAAATACCCAACACAGTTACAAGAACCAGCAAACCCCTTTCTATTTATTACTGGTGTTAACTCTCCAATTAAAAGACATAGATTAGTAGACTAGATTGAAAAAACAAGATCCAATAATTTGTTGTCTGAAAGAAACATCTCACTGGGCAATGATACTATAGACTGGAAGTGAAATATTAGAAATTGATTTATCAAGGAAGTAGAAGCCAATAAAAAGAGGAGTAGCCATACTTATAGCAGACAAAGTAAATATCAAGTTAAGACTAATCTGAAGAGAGAAAGATGGTCACTACATTAATAAAGAGAATAGTTGATCAAGAAGGTATAACAATTATAAGTACCTATGTGCTTAACATTGGTGCACCCAACTTCATTAAAAAAACACTACTGGACTTAAAGGGACAGATGTATCCAGGTACAATAATAGTGGGTGACTTCAATACCTCACTCTCATTGATAAATAGAACATCCACACAAAAAAATCAACAAAGAAACTTCAGGGTTAGACAGCACAATAGATTAAATGGATTTAATAGACATATACAGAACATTCCATCCAAAAAGACACAGAACACACATGCTTCTCAGCAGTGTGTGGAACTTTCTGTAAGATAGATCACATTTTAGGCCATAAATCAATTCATAACAAATAAAGAAAAATAAAAATAATTTCATATATCTTATCAGAGAATAATGGAATAAAGCTAGAAATGAACAGCATGAGAAATTATAAAAACTATATAAATATGGAGAATGAACAATACACTCCTAAAGGATCAATGGATACTTGAATAAATCAGAGAGTAAATAAAAAAAAATTCTTAGAAGCAAATGACAATAAAAAATACAACCTACCAGAACCTTTGGGATATAGCAAAGACAGTTCTAAGAGGTAAGCTTATAGGTGTAAGGGCCTTCATTAAAAATTCAGAGTATATTCAAACAAATAAATTAATGAAGCACCTTGAGCTCTTAGAAAAATAACTTGCTTCTGTACAGCAAAAGAAACAATTAACAGAGTCAAGGAAACCCCCATAGAATGGGAAAAAATCTTCACATCCTACATCAGACAGAGGTCTAATTACCAGAATTTATGAAGAACTCAAGAAAAAAACTCCCCCCAAAACAAATAACCCAATACACAAATGGGCAAAGGAACTGAGTAGACAGTTCTCAAATGAAGAGGTCTGTAAAGCCATGAAATACATGAAAAAATGCTCAATATCCCTAGCCATTAGGGTGATGCAAATTAAAACAACTCTGAGATTTCACCTTATGCCTGTAAGAATGGCCAAGATCAATAAAACAAATAATAACAAATGCTGGTGAGGTTGCGGGGAAAAGGGAACACTCTTACATTGTTGGTGGAGCTGTAAATTCATCCAACCACTGTGGAAATCAATATGGAGGTATCTTAAAAAACTAAAAATAGATCTACCACATGACCCAGGTATAACACTATTGGGAATTTACCCAAAGGGAGATGGGTCCTCATACCACTGAGACACTGCATCTCCATGTTCAATGCAGCACTTTTCACAATAGCAAGGATATGGAATCAACCAAAATGCCCTTCAACAGAAGAATGGATAAAAAAACTATGGTACATATACACAATGGAATACTACTCAGCAATCAAAAAAAAAAAAAAAAGAAAAAAGAAAAAAAGAAAAAGAAATAAGGCCACTCACAGCAAAATGGATGGAATTGGAGAAAATTATTTTAAGTGAATGAACACAAGCTGAGAAAGAGAAACACCACATGTTCTCACTCATATGTGGGAGCTGAATCAAAATTATAAGAAGGAAAAAATCCTATACAAAGGTTGGATCATAATAAAAGAAAAAAAAAGCTAAGAATGGTATTATTATAGATGGTCTAGAAAATGCATGTAATAGTTCTGACAAGGTGAAAAGAAAGTTCACTACAGGAAAAGTTTCTATTTTAAACAGAACTGGACCCCAAGGATGTATAGAAAAATATTAGCATAAAAAGACAAGTAAATGGTAGAGAAGTCTTTGATGGGGGGTGGGATGGGGGAAGGAAGCATACAAGAGGGTAAGGGGGAACCTATATGAATAATGTACAACAAAATGCATACATATATGGAAATGTCACAATGAAAAGCATGTCAGGATGAATCACATTAAGGTGTACATTAAAAATTTCCAATAAAAAAAGAAAAATAACTTGCAAACCCAAATTAGTAGATGGAATGAAATAATAAAGATTAGAACAGAGATTAATGAAATGGAAACTAAAAGAACAATAAAAAGAACTGATGAAACAAAGAGCTAGTTCTTTGAAAATATAAACAAGGTTGACAAACCCTTAGCCAAACTAAGGAAAGGAAAGGGAGAGAAAACTCAAATTAAGAATATTTGAGATTAAAAAGGGAACATTACAACAGATACCAATAAAATCCAGAGAATCATTAGGGAATACTTTGAAAAATATATTTCAAAGAAACTGGAAGCTTTAGATGAGATAGATGAATTCTTAGACACATTTGACTGACTAAAATTAAGTCAAGAGGATACAAAAAACTTAAACAGACTTATACTGAGCAGCAACATCAAAGCAGTAATATAGTTTCCCAACAAAGAAAAGCCCTGGACCAGATGGATTCATTGCTGAACTCTATAAAACTTTTAAGGAAGAATTAATGCCAGTGCTCCTTAAAGTATTCCAATAAACTACAAATGGAAGGAGCACTAATACACTCATTCTATGAAGCCAGTATTATATTGATACCAAAACCAGATAAGGACACATCAAACAAAGAAAATTACAGATAAATTACCCTGATGAACCTAGATGTAAAAATTCTTAATAAAATACTTGCAAATCAATTTCATCAGCACAGTAAAAAAAAATCATACATGATGATCAAGTTGGTTTCAGGGATGTAAAGCTGGTTCAACATATGCACAACAGTAAATGTCATACAGCATACAAATAGACTCAGAGACAGAAATCACCTGATCCTATCAATAAACACAGAAAAGGCCTAGGAATTTAAGGGACATACCTCAACATAATAAAGACAGTATATGAAAAACCTACAGCCAACATCATACTAAATGGGGAAGCATGGAAAGAAAGCATCTCCCCTAAAATCAGGACAAAGACAAGGGTGTCCATTCTCTCCACTGCTATTCAATGTAATAATTGAAATATTAGCTACATCAATAAGACAAGAGAAAGAAATAGAAAGGATCAAAATAGGAAAGGAAGAAGTCAAATTATACATATTTGCAGAGGATATGATCCAATATTTAAGACCTTAAGGACTTCCTAGAAAACTCTTAGAGCTAATAAACACTTTCAGCAAAGTAGCAGGATACAAAATCAACATATAAAAATCAATAGTTTTTCTGTATACCAACAACAACCGGGCAGAGAAAGAAATCAAGAAAACAATCTAATAATGACACCTTAAAAACAAATAAAATACCTAGGAAAAAGCCTAACCAAGAAGGTGAAATATTCTACAATGAAAGCTTTAAAACACTAAAGAAAGAGATTGAAGATGACACCAGAAGGTGGAAAAATCTCCCATGCTCATGGATAGGAAGAATTAATATTGTGAAAATGGCTATATTGCCAAAAGAAATTGACAGACTTGATCCAATCCCCATCAAAATCCCAGCTGCATTCTTCACAGAAATAGAGGAAACAATTCTAAAATTCTTATGGAAACACAAAAGGCCTAGAATTGCTAAAGTGATCCTGAGCAGAAAGAACAATGCATGGGGCATCACAATTCCTGATTTCAATTTATACTACAAAGCCATAGTAACAAAAACTGCATGTTACTGGCACGAAAACAGACATGTAGACCAATGCAACAGAATAGAGGATCCTGAAATAAACTCATGCAGCTATAACCACCTGATAGTCAACAAAGGTGCCAAAAAATATAAGTTGGAGAAAAGACACCTTCTTCAACAAAAGGTGCTAGGAAAACTGGATATCTTCATGTAGAAAACTAAAACTAGATCCCTCTCTCACCTTGTATAAAACTTAGTTCAAAATAGATCAAAGATCTTATTGTAAAACCTGAAACTTTGAACATGCTAGGGGAAAATATGGGGAAAATACTTTAAGACATAGGCATAGGCAAGGACTTTCTGAATAGGACTCCAATAGTGTAGGAAATAATAGCAAAAATTGACAAATGGGATTGCATTAAATTAAAAAGTGTTTGTACAGCAAAGGACACAATTATTAAAGAGATAACTTACAGAATGGGAGGAAAATCTTTGCAAGCTATATATCAGACAGGAAATGAGTATCTAGAATATGTTAAGAGCATAAAAAATTAAATAACAAAAAAGCAAGGTGTGCAATCAAAATATGAGCCAAAGAACTGAAGAGAGACACATCAAAAGAAGAAATACAAAGGGCTAATAATCATATGAGAAAAAAATCAACACCCTCAGCTATCATGGAAGTGCAAATCAAAACCACATTGAGATACCATCTTACCCCACTCAGGATGGCTAGCATCAAGAAAACAAACAACACCACATGCTGGTGAGGATGTGGGGAGAAAGCAACCCTACTACACTGCTGGTAGTAATACAGGTTGCTGTACCCACTATGGAAATCAGTTAGGAGGTTCCTCAAAAAATTAAAAATAGAACTACCATATGACTATATGTGGTCTTTTGTGTTTCCATGTGAATTTTTGGATAATTTCTTCTATTTCTGTAAAGTTTGCCATTGGAATTTTAATGGGGATTGCATTAAATCTATAGATCGCTTTTGGTAGGATAGCCATTTTTACAATATTGATTTTCCCAATCCATGAGCAGGGGAGGTCCTTCCACCTTTCAGTATCCTCTGCTTTCTTTCTTTAATGCTTTGAAATTTTCCTTGTAGAGATCTGCAGGATCTTTGGTTAGACTGATTCCAAGGTATTTAAGTTTCTGGTGGGCTATCATGAAGGGGATTGTAGCTTTAATTTCCTTCTCTTTCTGCTCACAGTTGGTGTAAAGAAAGGCTACTGATTTTTGAGTGTTAATTTTGGTACAGGTGAGATCACATCCTTGACTTTAAACTATACTATAGGGCTGTAGTAGCAAAACCAGCATGGTATTGGCACAAAAATAGGCCTGAAGACTGGTGGAACAGAATAGAGGACCCAGAGATACACCAATGCATCTGTAGCCAGCTGATTTTTGACAAAGAGCAGTAGGCAAATTGGAGAAAGAATAGACTTTTCAACAAATGGTGCTGGGAAACTTGGATATCTGCTTGCAGAAAAATGAAAACAGACCCACACCTCTCAATATGCACAAGAGTTAACTCAAAATGGATAAAAGACCTCAACATACAACCAGAAACCTTAAAATTACTAAAAAAGATAGGCTATATGCTCCTACATATAGGCATAGGAAAGCATTTCCTCAATAAGACTCTAATTGCTCAAGAAATCACAACAAAAATAGATAAATGGGATTGCATGAAATTAAAAAAGCTTCTGTACAGCAAGGGAAACAATCAACAGAGTCAAGGAAGTCCCCACTGAATGGGAGAAAACCTTCATATACTATACATCGGACAGAAGACTAATTTCCAGAATTTACAAAGAATTCAAGAAAGCAACTCCCAAGACAACAAGTAACCCAATGCACAAGTGGACAAAGGAACTGAACAGACAGTTCTCAGACGAAGAAGTTCATAAGGCCATGAAACACATGAAAAAATGCTCAATATCCATAGCCATTAGGGAAATGCAAATAAAAACAACTCTGAGATTCTACCTTATTCCAGTAAGAATGGCCAAGATCAATAAAACAAATAACAACAAAATCTGGCAAGGTTGTGGAGAAAAGGGAACCCTCTTACACTGCTGGTAGGGTTGTAAATTGGTTCAACCACTTTGGAAATCAATATGAATGTACTTCAGAAAACTAAAAATAGAATTGACATATGATCCAGTTATACCACTACTGGGAATATACCTAAAGGAAGGTGAGTCATCATACCAAAGAGACACCTGCATCTCCATATTCAATGAAGCACTTTTCACAATAGCAAGGATATGGAATCAAAGTGCCCATCAACAGAAGAATAGATAAAAAAAATATGATACATATACACAATGGAATACCACTCAGCAATCAAACAAAAAAAAAAGAAAGAAAGAAAGAAAGAAAGAAAGAAAGTCATTTGCAGCAAAAAGGATGGAATTGGAGAACACCATCTTAAGTGAACAAACACAAGCCAAAAATGAGAAATACCATATGATCTCGCTCATATATGGCAGCTGAATCAAACTTAAAGGAAGGAAAAAATCCTATACATAAATTGAAACATAATAAAAAATTCAATTAAACTTAGCGTAGAAGAGACAATTTAAGGAGTGGAAAGAAGGAGGGAGGGATCTAGCAGAGGGAAGTGACTATGGGAGAAGATGGAAGGGTCAGAAGGGTCAGTAAGGAGGGATGAAGGGAGAGAGGTCAACCTCCAAGTAAATAGTTCAACTTTATTAGTATGGTGGGAAAAAGGGGTGAAGATAGAAAATAAAACTACATGAATAGCTAAAAGTTAAAATAATAATAATAATAATAATAATAATAATAATACCAAAGGCTGGCAATAATGTAAATGGACTAGATCACTGATCTAATGCTGCTGAGAATGTAAAAAGGTAGATGACTACAGAAAAAAGTTTGGACTTAAAATCAGGATGCACATATATAGAC
Source organism: Pedetes capensis (assembly GCA_007922755.1). NCBI lineage: Eukaryota > Metazoa > Chordata > Mammalia > Rodentia > Pedetidae > Pedetes > Pedetes capensis. The sequence continues at coordinate 10,910 of VMDO01028033.1, forward strand.
ATTCTCATAAAAAGACATGCAAGTAGAAAGGAGATCATTGGTGAGGGGGTGGGGATAGGGGAAGAGGGTCATGAGAGGGTAAGGGGGAAGTTATGTGAGCAATGTACAATGAAATGCATATATGGAAATGTCAGAAGAAACCCATGTCATAATGAAACCCATTAAGATGTACATTAAAAATTTCCAACAACAACAACAACAAAAAAGAACTACCATATGACCCAGCATACCACTCCTGGGTATATATTCAGAGGAATATCAGTCAATATACCATAGAGATACCTGCTCATCCATGTTTGTTGTGGCATTATTCACAAGAGCCAAGGCATCCAGCAACTGATGAGTGGATAAGGAAATTGTGGTATATCTACACCATGCAATTTTATTCAGCCATAAATAAGGACAAAATTATGTCATTTGTAGGAAAATGGGTGGAACTAGAGATCATCATTTTAAGAGAAATAAACTAGGCCCAGAAAGATAATCATTACATGTTTTCTCTTATATGAGGATGTTATACTTAAAAATATATTCGATATTAAGACATATAGGTCATGAAAGTAGAAGGGACTTACATAGAGAAAGATAATGAGCTAAAAACAAGAAGAGAGGGCAAGAAGAAAGGGCAATGGGAGAAAGGAAAAGAAATATCATATATTTTGCCCTTAAGGCAAAACTGGTATGTATATATGTATAGATAGATGGATGTACACACTAACAAGACACTTAAGCGAAGGGGGACCATTGGGGGCTGTCAGGGAGATGGGAGAGGGGGATCCTGAGAGGGTAATTGGGGAGGTGAACATGAGCAATGTACAATGAAATGCATGCATGGAAATGTCATAATGAGACTCAATTTGTACGTTAAATTTTTTTAAATTTAAAAATATTTTAAAAATAAAAAAGTTTTCTAAAAATAAAAAATAAAAAATAAAACTACAAAATTTTATGTGAATCATCTCTCTCAAAATACTTTATTTTGCCAGGCGTGGCAAACCTGTAATCCCAGCGGCTCTGAAGGCAGAGGTGGGAGGATCACAAGTTCGAGACTGGTGGTAGTCTGCATAACTTAGCAAGACCCTGTATCAAAAAGAGAAAAAATGGGCCAGGGGTGCAGCTCAGTGGTCCAGCACTTGCAAAGCATGTAGGCGCGAGGCCCTGGGTTCAACCCCCAGTACTGCAAAATCACAAAAACAAAAACAAAAACAATAAAAAACTTTATTGCATTGTTTTTTGTTTGTTTGCTTACTTGTTTGTTTTTGACAGGTCTTGCTATGCAGCCCAGGCTGGCCTCAAGCCCTCATGCTCACAAGCCTCCTGCCTCTGCCTCTTCAGTGTGGGGATCACAAGCCTGCATGCCCCACTACACCAGGCTGTTTTCTCCCTGCATGTGGTGATGGCAGACTGGGAGATGATACAAAGCCTACATGGTGAGATGAGGAGACGAGATGAGGTGGATGATGTAGGTATGTGACATTCCATGAGACTACTACCAAGCGTTACTTGGACACAAGCACGGTGATGCCATGACAGTCCATCTGATAACTGAGACAGCAACTAAGGCAGGTGGCTCATACAGTGCGAATCTACTGGACAAAGGCATGACTCACATTCCAGACAGCCTGGAGCCAGTCGGTGTGAGAGTTCATCACACTACTCAGAACAGCATGCAATTTTAAACATACAAAGTGTTTATTTCTAGAATTTTCCATTTAATATTTTCAGGCTGTGGTTGACATCTAGTAACCGGAACTTTGGAAGGTGAAACTGCAAATGAGGGGCGAACCATGTGTGCATTTTAACAGTAAAGACATCTAAAAAGAAACTCTCAGACAGCCTGGCCCAGGCTGACTTTAACTGTGGTATTAAATGTTTATACATAAGTAAGCTTCTTTCATTTTAGATCTTTAAATTCGTATGGTTGACTTGACCATGCAGATTCAAAAACAGAGAACCTATATTATCATCTAACTTACTCTACAGTGTCAGATAAAGACAATTTTCCTACCACACCAATATTCCTGTGCAAATTATACATGGAGTATTCACCTTACCTGAGAACTGCCTGTGCTGCCGGGTGCTCTGATGGCAAAGCTAGCAAGAGTACAGAAGTAGGAATCTAAAGCAGGGTCTGATGATGTAATTAGGGGGTGACTATCCAATCCCCAAACTTCTTTCAGAGATAAGAAAGAAATGGGCACCTCCTGCTATCTCTAAGGAAGACCATTGTTAGTCTGCTTCCAAATACTTACCTAGTTTCTGTCCTCCCTGCTTTCAGTGCTTACTTAGTTTAAGGACAACAGAGGGCTTTTCCCGGAACCTCAGGCTCAGGCATTTCTAGAAAAGTGGTTCTGAGACTGATATGGGAAGATAGGTTTAAGACCATTTTCAAGACAAATAATAAACTGTAGGGTTCATTTCAACAGCTAATAACCTCACCAAAAAAAAAAAAAAAAAAAAGCCAACACTGCTAGAGTTTCTTCTACTTTGATTCCATAATACAGGGCATTAGGGGCACTGGTGCCTTTCTTCAAGTGAAAGAAACCAGCAAGATGCCATGATTGTATCCAGCACTGTCAGTTCAAGCTGGTTTCTGAGGGAACCTCAATGGTTGTTGTTGTTGTTAGGTGCTGTGGAGTTGGGTCCAACTCATAGCAACCCTCAAAGGGTTTTCAATGGCTGATTGCTTTGGGATTGCTTTGGGAGTGAATTGCCACATCCTTCTCCTGCATTTGTGGTGCTAGGGTTTGAGCCTGGGTCCTCAGAGAATGTAGCACAGCACTCTACCAACTGAGCTAAACCCCAACCCTCAAAGGCTGTAGCCTGCTGTAAATATACTGCATGTCTATTGGGTTTTTTCTTCACAGTGCTTCTCCTCTCCCCAACCTTTGGGTATTTTTACCTCTCTGGTCTCTACAGGCTACTTTCTCTGCCTGCATCACTCCCATACACACACATACACCTCCATCTTTAACTTGGACAATTTCTCCCCATACTTTAACACCGAGCTCAGGTATGGCTGCATCCATGAAGACTTGCTTCCCTGAGCACTGTCTACCTTCAGCCTGGTTTAGGGATGGCTTCTCTGAGTTCTCATAGTAATTTCTGACTACAGCCATCATACCACTTTATGTAACGTGCTAAATCACTTATATATGCCTAATTTCTTCCTTATAACAGTAGTTTCAAACTTCACTTGCACATTAAAATGATCTGAGGGAAATTTTAAAGTCCCAATGTCCTGGATATACTCCAAATCCATGAAATTGATATTCATTTCAACATGTAGACAAGGTCAAGAACCATCACATTAGATGGCAAAGTACTGGAGGGTAGTGGCTGGGTCTTTAGTATACTGACCTCAATGCATTAGACTGCATGATTCTAAAATATTGCTAAATTACAGATTTAATGCAATTAAAATTAGCATATTTTAGGTTCTTATCAAGTAGCATTAACTAGAAATTTATTTATTCTAGAGTGCAAACAGTTTAAGAGTTAAAAATATACAAATAGCAAATGAATTAAAAACCACTTATGTATTGATTTTTATAGCAATGATTTGGGAGGAAGCCACTGTGTGTTTTTCATATAGTATAGTCTAAAGACTCTTGTGATAGTATTTGGTACTATTTTTATGAATATTTTCTAAGATGGTGAACTACGAAGAGTTTTGAATTTGAATGAATACTTTTACAATGGTAGAACTAAGTAGATTTATACGTGTGAGAACTAGAAGTAATGTTTCTCAAAGTGTGGTTCACAGACCAGCTGCATCCAAATATAAATACATGTTTCCAGCCCCCATCTCAGATCTACATTTAGATTCTTTGGTGGAAAAAGTCAGGAATCTCTTACATTTTTTGCTTTTATGTTGAGATATAAAATTCACTTTTAAAGTAAGTGTACAATTCAGCAATGTAAGTATATTTACAGAGTTGTGCAACTATTGCTATTATGTAATTTTAGAACATTTTTTTCCAATACGGGAAGAAATTCATACCCATTAGCAGTCACAGCTCATCTACTCTGCAGGCCAACAGAAATAAATAATCTACTTTCTATCTCTGTGGATTTATCTATATTCTGGACCTTTATATTAATGGAATCATACAATATGTGGATTTTTGTTTCAAGCTTCTTTCACTTAACCAGTGTTTTTAATTTTCATCCATGTTGTAGTAAGAACTAGAATTCCTTTTCTCAATTTTTAAAGAGACTATCTTACTGTGTTGCTCAGGCTAGCCTCAAATTCCTGGGCTCAGATGATCCTCCTACCTCAGCCTACTTACCAGCTGAGACTATAGACATGTGCTACTGCACCCAGCACAAGAATCAGAATTCCATTTTATGATGAAGTAATATTGCATTATTTGACTATCCTACATTTTGTTTATCTATTCATCAGTTGATGGACATTTGAGCTGTTACCAGTTATTTGTTGTTATTGTTAGGTGCCATCAAGTCGGTATCCGACTCATAGCGACCCTATGTATAACAGGAGAAACACTATTGTTAGTGCTTCTCTGCTATTCATAGGGTTTTCAAAGGTGGACTGATTTTTGGGAATGGGTTGCCAGGTCCTTCTCCCAAGCTTGCAGTATCTGGTGTTCCCAGGCAGTCTCCCATCCAAGTACTAATGAGGCCAGACCCTGCTTAGCTTCCCAGGTCTGACAGGATTGGGCACCACAGTGCTACAGCTTCAGGCATTACCAGTTATAGGCTATTGTAAATAATACCTCAATCAACATTTTTGTGCACTTTTTTGTATAGATATCTTTCTATTCTCTGGGGCACACACCAAGAAGTTAATTGCTTTGTCATATTGTAACTCTTCTACCTAAACTTTATGTTACTTTCTCAGACTACAATTAGCTTCCTTTGATTTTCTTTTGCCTGAGAACCAGGCTTTTAATGGGTTAGGCTAACCCTAAGAACCAGAGTTTGGATTTGATTGGTGTGATGGAAATATTCCATTCTGCCTGCCTGTCAACAATCTTTGGACACTCTCCCTAAGCTTAGGAGTTTCCCCACCATATGAAGCTCCATCTTTTCAAGGCAGAAGCCTAATTTTACTTGCCACTCCCTTGCATTCTTACTTCAAGTTAGCAATGCCAGTCAGAAGCACTCATGCCAGAATTCAGATCAGCAACAGTTGCTAAGTATATCCCACTCACAGTAGAAACACCTGATTTGGAGGCAGAGGATATGGTAGAGGTTTCCAAGGACCAGATCAGAGGCAGCTGCTGGAATGAGGCCGAGTGGGAGGCGCCATTGGGACAGTTCTGAGCTGTGATTTGACCTTTTTTTTCCAGCCTCAGTTTTCAGGTCTGACCCTCTGCCTTCCTATAGAGTCTGGGATTTACCTATGACCTTCAATTAATACCAATGCTGCTTGAATTGTTGGACTCTGTCTCTTTTAACAGAAGCTGACTTGTATCACAGAATAATACCTTAGAAGCCCATTGGACACACACACACACACACACACACACACACACACACACGTATTGTTGTTAGGTGACACTGAGTCAGGTCAGACTCATAGTGACCCAATATACAACAGAACAAAACACTCCCCAATTCTGTGCCAGGCACACGATTTTTTTATGTTTAAGCCCATGGTTGCAGACACTGTGTCAACTCATCTAGTTGAGGGTTTTCCTTTTTTTTTTCACTGACCTGCCACTCACCCAAACATGATGTTCTTCTCCAGGGATTGGTCCCTCCTGACTACATGTCCAAAATATGTAAGACACAGTCTTAGCTATCCTTGCTTCCAAGAAACACTCTGGTTGCATTTCTTCTAGGACAGATCTGTTGGTTCTTTTGGCAGTCAATGGTATATTCAATATTGTCTCCAGCACCATAATTCAAAAGCATCAATTCTTCTCCTGTCTCCCTTATTCAAAATCCAGCTTTTACAACCACATAATGCAACTGAAAAATACCATGGCATGAGTCAGGTGCACCTTTGTCTTCAATGTGACATCTTTTTAACACTTTAAAGAGGTCTTCTGCAACAGCTTTTTCCAATGCAATGTGTCTTTTGTTTCTTGGCTGCTGCTTCCATGGAAATTATTGTAGAACCCACTAAAACAAAATTTTAGACAACCTCAATCTTTTCTCCATTTATCACGAAGTTGTTTACTGACCCAGTTGTAAGGACTTTTTTGTTGTTGATTTTGAGGTGCAGTCCATATTGAAGGCTGTGTTCACTGATCTTCATCAATAAATGTTTCAGATCCTCTTCACTTCAGCAAGCAGAGTTGTGTCATCAGCACAACGTAAGTTGTTAATGAGTCTTCCTTCAGTCATGATGCTGCTACAGGTAGCATCACAGCAACATGAAGGCCCTCAGTATGGCAAACTGACATGTGGGATGTGGGATAGGTGTGGGGTGTGTGTGTGTGTGTGTGTGTGTGTGTGTGTGTTTGTATTTATATATATTGAACACAGGCCTTACACATGCCAGACAAGTGCTCTACCACTGAGCCTCACCCCAGCCCCTTTTTCATTTTGCTAAATTGTATAGGCTGCCTCTGGACTCCAACTTGCAATCCTCCTGCCTCAGCCTCTGGAATTATTGGAATTATAGGAATGCATCATGGTACCAGGCTAATGCTAATTTTTAAGTATGAATTTGTCCCAAATTTCAAATTAGCTTGAGGATCATGGCAAATCTCTGTCTGCCTCTTTTGCAGAAAAACCTCACAGGTCAATTGACAAACTCTCTCTACCACTTTGAATATGAAAAATAAAAATTTCACTGATACTACAACTTGAAAACATTGTGATATTTAACACTAATAATAAAGTATTGTCTACACAGCAGCATGTTGATTTTAAAGTACTAGCTCCAGCACATGAACTCTGAATCATGATTTCTTTGCCAAATCCACCAGGTTATAAGTTTAGATGACCCTGTTTCTTAACAACCCTATCCACTACCTTTCTCAAATACATTATATCATATCAGCTTTAAAACACATTGTCTAATAGCTTCGTCTAGGGCTGGGGTTTAGCTCAGTTGGTAGAGTATGGCTCTGTGTTCTCTGAGGCCCTGGGCTCAATACCCAGTACTGCAAAAATGGGAGCAGGACCTGGCAGCCCACTTCTGAAGTAATCAGCCATCGAAAACCCTATGAATAGTGCCGGGCATGGCACAAAATCAGGGAGTGTTTCGTTCTGTTGTACATAAGGTCAATATGAGTTGGACCTGACTCAACAGGACCTAACAACAACAAAAATAACTTTAAGCATTGATGATGGATGGAAAGTTTTAGAGACAAAATATGCATATGTGGCTTTTATTTTGTTTTATATGTACTTGTTATATATTTAATAATACCTGATCAGATAGGCACTGTGGCCAGAGTTCAAGGCCAGAGGCAACCTGCACAAATTAGATAGATCCTGTCTCAAAAAGAAATGCAAAGTAGGGGTGGATGTAGGGACTCAGTGGTAGAGCACTTGCCTAGCATGCATGAGGCCATGGGCACCCTAGTACTGAACAAAACAAAACAAAAACCTAACCAAGAATATGTTCAACTAATGACTTAGACAAATTCTATTTCTTATACTTCCCTATTACTAGTAAAAGAAAGTTTTTAGACTCTAATGGGTAATCTGGACTCCTAAGAGATTATTTCCATGCAAGAACCTCTGAAGTTATGAATACCATGTAAAATGCAATTATCCCCACTACCCCCACCACACTCTACCTCATCACCCAATGGGCCACTGCACAGACCTAGCATCAATCAAGACATCAGCCTTCAAGTCTCTTTGGTCACTCACTCCTAACAGAAATCTAGCAGGAGACAGGATTTCACTTGATGTTCTGTAATTTCACCTTTATCTAGTTTAGTTTACTCCGTTATGTGAGAGTCCACAGAAAATGGCATACATGTCAATTGTTCCTCTCTGAAATATATTGATGCTGATTTACACAGAGGCACACTGTGTGTACATATACCGTATTGACCTGAGAATACCCTTATGGCCATACAGTTTCACAATGAGACATGGAGCCTGGAGTCTTACCACTGAATTTTTAAGTCTACCCATGGTCATTGCTACAAGAGAGAGCCCCTGCTGTCATATTTATGAGGGGTGTAGAGAATTGTATTTTGAGACTAGAACTTTCCCAGAATATATTCTTGAAAATAAAAATAAATAAAAACTCATTCATGAAAACTAATCAATATTAAATCATCTTGAGGAAAAACAAGTCATACTTAAAGGAGATTCTTCTGAAAGTAACTATTTTCCCTGAACAACATGTAAGACAGCACAGGTACGTTAGCCATGAATTGGAAGAACAAACTAGCATCACAGTTTAGTTGGTATGAATTCCCAAAGGTGTCTGATTTGAGACTGACTAGGAAGGATCAGTGTGTGCAGAAATCTTTCAGAAGAGAGGAAGAGAGTCTAAGTAATTCTTCTTCCTCTTCTTCTTCTTCTTCTTCTTCTTCTTCTTCTCCTTCTCCTTCTCCTTCTCCTTCTTCTTCTTCTTGCAGTACTTAGAGGTTGAACCCAGGGCCTCATGCATACCTTGCTAGTGCTCTACCACTGAGGTGCACCTCCAGCCCTTTCTTCTTTTTTACCTTTTGTCTTGAGACAGGATCTTACTAAGTAACATAGGCTGCCTCTGACCTTGAACCTGTCATCCTTCTGCTTCCACCTCCTGAGTCACTGGTGGGCAGAAAGTCTAAATTCTTACCCTACAATCCATGACTGAAAGGCAAAGTGAACTCCCCAGGCAACACAGTATTAGAGAAGTCATAGAATACTCTCCTTCAAAATGTTACTGACTCTCCTTCAAACTAAACTTTGAGCTATTTCAACACGTTGAGGATCACGCATTTATAAGCATTTAACATGCCAATTGATCAGGCTAACATCCATCTCATGTCAGGTTTCCATCCAGTGGAACTTGTATTCGTAACAATGATTTTAATAGAACACTGCAGCCTTTCAAGAGTTACTGTGGTAGAGCACTTTAATTACTTTGGTTACCTCTTGAGCCCTATCTCTGGGGATGGGCGTGTTCCACGCATGGAAGAGTATTAAGGGGGGAAATAGTCCCATAGGCTCTAACTGGACACAACTTGTTTTTAATGCTTAATGTAAACATCCAGCTGTATTCTCATTAGCAATTCCACACAGCAGAAAAATGCCTCCTGTTCTCATTTCTGCCTCTTCCCTCTGCTGAACTTCCAGTCTGACTGTTCACATTGTTCCCATGCCCACTCCCACTTTCATGTGCTCTGCATTCTCCCCTACGCCTTCAGCAGCCTCTTTTGATCTGACAAGCCTCCTCCTGCTCCTCCTTCTAATCCTTCCTCTTAACCGGTTCTTCCACCAGGACAGACAATAACAATTCACAACTAAATCTCCCTGCACCCATTAAGCCTGAAGGATAAGAGACTGGCTTGTTAGGATCAGCAAAAATAGTTGAAGAATGAACAATTAATAACGATTTCTTTTGGTTTTGCATTCCTTTGCCTCTTCCTGGAATTTTGTGACTTCCTTGTATCCTTTCTATAATAAGCTCAAGTCCTCCTTAGCTCCTACAACACTATGGCCATAAGTTGTGAAAGTCTAAAAGGTATGGAGTTATTATTTTAGTCTTTCTTTAGTCTTACAATGACTCATATCTAAGCCATTTGTTGACTCTTTGACCTGGTTATCCTCTTTTGAGAAATCACACTCATTTAAGCAAGTATAAATCATCTATTTATATGGTTGGTGATTTTTATTACAGATCTGAAGGTTGTGGCAATCTCATTATTTATATAGAGTCAAGAGAACTCTCCCAGGCTGCTCTTCCCTCTTTGGGCTTTATGTTGGCCCTCCATACATGACACTTAAAGGGAAGAGACTGGGAAAAAATAAAGGAAAGAGACTGGGGAAAAAACCAGAATTATTTCCTTTTGAAACACTAAAAATCATAAACACCTGCACTTAAGCAGTGTCCTAAATTAACATTTAAAATAGAAACAACTCTTAAAAAAGGGGGGTGTTTGACATCTATGATCTCTTGTTGTTGTTGTTAGGTGTCATCAAGTCGGTATCCAACAGCAACCCTACGTACAACAGGCAAAACACTATTGTCAGTGCTTCTTTGCTATTCATAGGGTTTTCAATGGCAGATTGTTTTTTTGGAGTGGGATGCAGGGTCCTTCTCTCAAGCCTACAGACCTGGAGTCCCCAGGTTGTTTCCCATCCAAGTACTAACCAGGCCCGACCCTTCTTAGCTTCTGAGATCTGACAGGATCAGATGCCACAGGGCTATGGCTGTAGGCCTATGATCTCTGGAAAAACAATATTAAAATTTACTTTTATAAAAAATAAATCTTCAACAATTCTGAGGTTTCTCATTCAGTTCCATTGTAGGTCCTTCTACCCTAAAATTCCCAGCTGTGAATTTGAGAATGACAAGGCTAAAACAGAAAAAAGGACAGAAAAATAAAATATGGACAATTTGAGCCCTATCTTGGGCACTGAAATTGGGAAGGTGAAAAGTAACATCAAAAAGGTCTTATGGAAAGGCAATACCAGCTGACCCTCCTCCTCCAACCTGCCCTGCCTTCCACACTAAAGAGGCTCAAATATTTCCAGGAAGATGTATCCAACAATGAATGTCAATGGGACTCTGGCAAAGTCAGCTGCAATTATTTAGCACTAAGCACAGCAACATACACTTGGTCATAAAAATTCCCAGTTAGGACATTTGTTTAGGGGTCAAGCAAGAATTGGAGAGAAATAGGTAGGATGATATTCTCCAGGAGGTGAGAAAGTAAAAGTTAGGAAGGCAAAGCTAGAAGGACTGGAGTGTGGTCAGAATCCTCTGAACATTAAAGATGATCTTTCCCAGCTGCGAAGCTCCTCGGCAGTAGTTTTCCATTCCTCGTGGCTTTGGCACCTGCCTAACTCAATCAGAGTATTCTTACTCAAGTGAAGGTGAGCAGCAATGTCAGAACTAATTCATCTATGCCTTCTCTGGCACACACAGAACTGCCTTCTACATGATTCCCTCATGTGCAGAAAGAATGAATAATGCTTGGGCTTAACAGGGACATGAATTTATTTTGAAAACAGTGAAGTAATTAAGAGTTAAACTCTATACAGTAGAATCTGGTACTGAAAAATATATGCATTTAAGTAGCTAGATAAGTGTCAAAACATATACTGCAAATAATGATTAAGACAGGACACAAAACAGCAGTGGTGGTAATTTTAGTATATGCCAATTTCAGTGCAGGTTTGCTGTGTCCCAGATAGGCATTGCTTTAAGCGCTTCCTTTGTATCATCTCATTTAATCCTCACATGAATATTCCATTACACACCTATTCACAATGCTAAGTACAGCATTCTCTTACAAAGAATTCTGTTAATGCTTGCCATTGAACAGACAGACCATAGGAATATTTTTGGAGTTTTTGTTGTTTTATTTTTTTAACATGTTGCTATTGATGATGTTGTTAGGTGCCGTCAATTCATGTGGGACTCATAGTGACCCTCTGAGGGTTTTCAATGGCTGATGGTTTCAGGATTGTTTCAGGAGTGGGTTGCCAGGTCCTTCTCCCAATTTTGTGGATTTAGAGGTAGAACCCAGGGCCTCAGAGAGCTCAGAGTAGCATTCTGCCAACTGAGATAAATATAAGGTCCATACCTGTGTCCTACGTACTGATTTAAGAATTTTGTAATATTAACTCATTTAACCATCATGACAATTTTGTGAGTTAGATACATTTAGTATCTGTGGTTCTGGAAATTAAACCTCTAAGAGAGCAAGAAACATACTCAAAGACACACAGCTGGTCAAGTGCAGAGCTGGGCTCTAATCCTCAGGAGTTTGTTTTGAATGTTTAGGTGGGGAAATGTTTTACAAACATGGTTGATGCTCAAGAATTTTGAAAATAGTTGGTTAACTCATCCAGTTTACTAGGATGGAACAAGAAGTGTATGGAGTATGTGGGCAGGGTAAGGGAAAGGTTGCAGAGGAGAGGGACAGACATTTACTGTGTCTCTTTTCTTCTCTTCAGACCTTGCCCATGACTGTATTGGATATCATGATTATTAGGGTAAACATTAACATTTCCTCTTACAGAAGTTGCTTCTTAGTAAACCTAGAAATGATGATAGACTAGAAATGATCATTGAGCCTCAGAACATCATTGGGCCTCAGAAGATATCTAACATGTGAATGAATGGGAAAAGTCAATTTCAGTGCCAATAGCTAAAGTGAACAGCTCAGACTTTATTTTACTTAATATTTTCAATATTTCTTCAAATTTAGCAACAAGCCTACATTTTTGTCTAAGCCTATCTGTTACCAGCTAAGTATATGACTTATTGAGAAATCCCTTAAGTTTCAAAAAAAATCCAACCTGAAGAAGAAGAATTCTAACTATTCCAACACTGATACCATCCCCAACTCTCATGCAAGGAGCAGACATTAACCTTTGCTGATGGACTTTTGAGTACCTGGAAACCTTTTGGCTGATTGCCTGGTCTCATTAACAAAACAACCTGAAAATGCCCTAAGTAAGTGGGGAGGCAGGCTGTGCTTTGAGAAAGAAAAGGAAGTAGACAAACCTGAGGGGAGGAAGGCTATTCACCCACATCAGAGAAGATTAAATAATGGGGGCTCTTAAGATAGCAGTGACCATACTCTACTTGCTCTCAGTACTTTGAGTAGAAGAACTAAATTGGAAGGTGTGTCTAGGACGCTTGGATACAGTGCTATGTATACACCAGCAGCCTCCATCAATCTTTGGTTACAGTTTGTTGTTTCAATTTAGCACTGAGCAAAAAAAAAAAAAAAGGCACAAGTCTTTGAGTGGGTCAGACTGAATATCAGACACAGCTGACTGAAGCTACTAGCCCCATCTTTTGGATAGTAAAATCTCTGGGGAAGAAAAGAGACCTACTCTTCTTAACAAATGACTGAGACTATGGGGTCTGAGTCAGATTTCATTTTATCTTAAAAAAAAAAAGTAAAAGGAATACATTATTGTCCCTTGAAAATCATGGAGCAAGATGTTTGGAGGTATGTTGCACCTTCTCTCTCATAGCCCTTGATTAATATTTATTGCATAAATTTCAATCTTAAGATTTACTTGGTTCAGTAACAATAAACCAATTTTTAATGTCCTTTACCCTGGACTCAAATTGTGAAGAACTATAGACCCAGGATCAGACAAATGACAGTGGTGTGGAGGAATCTGATATCTGCTCTTCAAATCCATGCTGTCTACTTCTTCCTGGTGCACAGCTACACGAACTTTCTCAGCATTTGTTCAATTACTATGGAGATTACTATGGCTGCTTGATCGAGTTCTAACCCCTGGCATGTAAACTGAGGTGAGGCACACCACTTCCAGGTATGGTCCATAAGGAACTTCCAAATACACACCATGATGATCTCTTCCCTTCTAGCCTCTTGGGACAGAGATGACTTCAAATCTTGGATCCTACATGGTGAAAGTGTCAGAGGCTCCCTCAGTTTTGATCCC